>CAUYON010043047.1:0-51792 GCA_963573935.1 Arctocebus calabarensis | reverse complement strand
CTAAGAAGAATATGTTCCAGCTCCATCCATGTAATCGCAAAAGAGGTGAAGTCTCCATCTTTCCTTAAGGCTGCATAGTATTCCATGGTATCCATGTACCACAATTTATTAATCCATTCGTGGGTTGATGGGCATTTAGGGAGGGAAGGGGAGGGGGGAGGGTGGGTGGAGGGAGGGCAATTAGTGGGAACACACCTACGGCGCATCTTAGCAGGGTACTGGTGAAACTTATTAAAGGTAGAGTATCAATGTCTTTATATAGTGATCAAGAAAATGCCATGAAGGCGATCTGTAACAGTACGATCAAAATATTTCTGAACGTATATGAATCGTGCCCTATGATTGCACCAATGTACATAATTATGATTCAATAAAATTATTAAAAAAAATAAAAAATAAATTTCTGAATGTATATGAATCGTGCCCTATGATTGCACCAATGTACACAATTATGATTCAATAAAATTATAAAAAAATAAAAATAAATAAAATAAAAAATAAAACCTGGGATGTCTAGGTGTGACAGCTGCCAGGGAAATAGCACGGTGGCAGCGTCAGAGGGGAGTGGGATGGCCAGGACTCTGGGCAGGGAAGGTGCCTCCTTGGGGGAAAATAAAGCCAGAATGAATGAAGAAGGAGCAGGAAAGAGTTGGGTGTCCAGGCAGAGGGAATAGCTGTGCTATTAGGGCCTTGCTATGCTAGAAGAATGGCAAGGATGAAGTCGCTAGGTCAGAGTGAGCTGTGGGAACCATAGCAGCAGATGACGCCACACAGGTTGCAGGGACCACCTGCCCCGAGCCTGAACTCATTCTGAGAACAGAGGGAGCTCTTGCCGGGTTCAGGAGGGGCAGCTGCATGGTTTTGCTTGTATTTTCAGAGTGGCCCCTCCAGACTGCTGAGTGGAGAATGGGCCACAGTATTAAGAGTAGACACCAGCGAGGAGGGTGTGGAGAGAGGCACAGAGGTGGGGCTGGGATGTGTCCTCGAGGCAAAGTGAACCAGAGCACACTTTCCCACTGACAGGGGGATGATCCAGCCCCTGAACACTAGATGACACTTGTGAAGCATCTACTACCAGCAAAAGCTTTATATCTGTTATCTCATTCTTGTTTCTTTAAAACATTTATGGATCATCTCAGAGTTCAAGCACCAGGTAGGAGGAATTATTATCTCCATTGTGATACTAGGGACATTTTTTGTCAGAAAGGATTTAGCCAAAGCCCCTGAACTAGGAGCAGGATACCAATCTAACTGAAATGTCCTTGCCATTTCAACAACACGAGACTGTATCCGCTTCCATGGTTCTCAGTGAGGTAGAAACTCTCAGGCTTCATCTCCTTCCTAACCTAGGAACCTAGTACCGTAACTAGGAATAGCAATCACGGCTGACAGTTCTCAACACACACTGTGTCCCAGGCTCTGTGCCCAAAGAATGATGTACATGATCTCATTTAACATTTGATGGACCTGTGCTGTAGAGGACAAAACGGAGGCCCAGAGAGCTAATTGAACTTGCCCAAGGTCACTTACAAGTGACCTTGCATAAGACAAATAATGCAGAATACTTACCAGAATTACTGGTTGTAAAGCCCAGCTCTGTTGGGCTCTTTGCCATCGAAATGTTCTGTCTCCAGTGATATACAAGTAATATTTTATTGTTCTTTACTATTTACAGTCTTTTTCAGAAGTGACATCAACTCCTGTAGGATTTGGACCAGCTCAGACTTTTGCAACCAGATGCCCTACAGACAGCGGGAGGCAGGGATGACGCAGATGTCTGCTGACTCTAGCCTGTCCCGCTTCTTGTTTTCCAGAAGGAAAGTGGCAACACAGTCCAGGGGTCACCATTTGGGTCAACCTTCAATAAGCACATCAAAGCGTCTGAAAATACATCCCAGATGGATTTGTTCAGACTTACACAGGAGAGCCACCCCAGAAGATATTGAAAACATTTGCCAATAGAAGTGATGAACCACTTTCACAAGTGACCCAAGACTAAAACTTTTTTGCCTCTTTGCCTAGAACGGCGTCCCCTTCATCTGTCTTACATTGTAATCAGATACAACCTTGATAGAATGAAAGCAGAGGTCACACTGAACAAACTGACTCTTTACGTGCTCAGAAAAAAGCTCCTTTGTAAGGGGGAAATTATAGCATTTCTATGGAGGGGTTTTTCTTAAAAGGACAGGCTGCTTTGTTCCAATGGTGCTGATTTCAGCACTCCAAGGAGATGGCCCTTTCAGACTGTCGACCTGCTGGAATTTGTAGGGCTCCTTTTGTTTGTAGAAACTTGCATATATTGCAGGTGGTGTATTAAAATAGCAATTGTAAACCTTTGCTAGGCAATGTTTTTTGATCGTCCAGAAAATGTCAGGTGAGATATAAAATGGTTCCCGCTTTACATTTTGTTTGGTGTCTGATCAGATGTCATCTAGGCACTTATAAATAGGCTTGCACAGATCTCTGTGGCGCCTCAGTTATACTTTCTGTCCACAGCCATGCTGATTCTCTTGGGAAGAAAGCTAATATTTTCAAGCAAGAATATTTCCAGATTGTGATGTTAAACTTGCATTTAAAAGGAAAACAATAACAACAAAATCTAACTCTTGAGTTTAGGTAATGTACAGGAAGAAGGGAAATACAACTTAGGCCTTTAATACTTTGCAATCAGCAGGATCCTGGCCAAAATTTGTGAAATCATATGGCAAATCGAAGTGTGAAAGTATGAGATGTGTTTGAGCTAAAAAACAAAACTTCGTGTCAATCGAAATGCCATGCGTGTCATGTTTCAACACGTAACGCTATCAAAAAATTAAGCAAAGTGTTTCATTCTGCTGGTGTCAATTTTAACACCTAAAAATATTTTTGGCATTGTACTTACTGTTTTCATTCCATTAGGCCTTCTGTGAATAGGAATGTTTTATCTACAATTCTAATAATCACTCATACTTCTTATGAGCAGATATTTTGCTTTATGAAACCTGATTTTTATTGCTAATAATAGTTTTTGCCAAATTCACTAAAATACATAATCTGCGCTCTAAAACTACTTATTTCTCACTTTCTTAATATGTTATGAATGAAATAATTGATATTTCTTATGAAACAGATTTGTGGTTAGGTACAATGAGACTTCTAAACTCCTCTTACACGTATTAAAAAGAAGTTTCAGTATGATACTCCCTAATTTCATTTTCAGTGTAGAATGTTTCCTAATCTAAGTCTGGGTATGAAGGGAGTCTGTATTCTCCTTAGCATCATGAGGGCGTTGTATTACTTCCTAAGAAATAGAGGAAACATTTCATTAATAGAAAAAATATGAAGGTCTTCTGTGCACCAGACCATAGTAAGAAAGAAGGAGTCAATCCTAGACACACTGAGATGAGTTTGATTTTAGATACTAGGGGAGACCTAACTGAAGCCAAGAGGAAGAGCACCCCATACCACATCTGTATGGCAATCAGCCAGGGTTACATGACCAGTAAGCCTTTAACATGCTAAGTCACTGAGATTTCAGGTCTATGCATTACTGCAGCACAGCCATTCTAACAACTAGACCCTTACTTCTCAAGGTTATCATTAAAATCAAATGAGATAATTAAAGAGAGTGCCTAGGGCAGTGTCCACATCTTGCACCTGCTCCTCAAGCGGTGGTCCTGTCTTCACCCGGGCTGCACCTGTACCTGAGTTGGGGAGAAAATTTCAACCACAGCCCAATGGCTTACTGTTTCTGCCTCACCTCTCCGAAAGTCATCCCAGCCTAGAAAATGTTGTAGAGCCCACATGGGCATATGCAAATGAAGGGAGCCTACGAGATTTATAGAAAGTTGATAATAGAGCTCTTGGGCTAACAAAGACAGCCCTGGTCTAAAAGATTGGAGAGAATTTGATGCAAATGTATGAAGAAATGTTTTTCCCTCCCTATCGGGCCTTCTGTAGCTGAGATAACAAACATTTGAAGCAGGCTGGTCCTGTCCCAGGGCCATTAATCAGAAATGACATTCAGTGGAGTTGGAATGGCAGGTCAGCTAGGTGCCAGCTCTGTGCAGGGAGCCAGTGAGGTCCTCCTAGACTCCTTCCTGGAACTCAGGAAACACTTCCATTGCCACAGAAGGAAACAGATTGTCCCCTTCTGGACACCGAGGGCAGGCTACTGGGTTCAGGTCCCTTTTCTGCCTCTAGCCAGCATGGGCTTTGGGAGGATGCTGCTCTTGAGGACCTTCTTTCCTCCCTGGCACATGGGGAGAAAGGGACAGAGTACTTTACATATTACCGGTGCAACGACATAATCCACTTTTCCAGCAAAATCTTATGCTTCAAATCCAACCTGAGAAATGTAAAAGTAGAAATGTTTGAGTTGAAATAAGAACAAGGGCTAGGAGAAACCCCCACCAGCTCCTCACCAGCAGCCCCACAGCTCTGCAGGGTTCAGCACAGGTCACCTCTCAGGAGTCTTCGAGTTCTGATGCCCTGTGGCTTCACCATTTCTTGGCTGTGTGGTTTTCTGGCCCAGCACGGAGCCCTGAGCCACCTGTTCTCATGGCTCCTGCTTTGCAATAGTCAGATTGTCTCTGGCTTATCTCAAATCTACACACGGGGGTCCTTTTTTTTGTAAGGGCCTGGAAATAGGTCCTTTAACAACTTTTAACCAGCCCCTGGCCCTGAAGTTCTACCCCCATCCCCTTTCCCACATTGGAGACGCAGAGAAGATGATAATATGAACAACTTCCTGCATTTTCATAGTACAGGTAGTTTACCTAAGTCATCAAAGCCTTTACTCAGTTGAGGAATGTGGAAGAGGATGAGAAGATGAGGCCATTCTTCCTTCCCGGCAGGAGGGTCCACAGCACAGGTAGCTTCACAATGGATCCTCTCCAGTCCCCGACACCAGTCTTCCTCTCCGAACCCTCTCACCTGCACCCCCACTTCCCTGGTGCTGTCCCGGGTCCAACTCGCCCCTCTTCAGATTTTGCTTCAGCCACAGAGTCAGCTTGACTCTCGCCTCTGTGTTTGCTCTGGACATGGCCTCTGCTGCACCCCACGCCCACAGAAAGCTGGCTGAAGCTGCCTGACATAGCAGGAGACATCCCCACCCCAAACTCATCCTGGGCACTGCGTCGGTTTGGTGCTCTGGCACCTCCTCAGGGTACAGTCAGACCCCTGACTCCTTTGCTGCTCTGAGCCCCGCCCCCCAACTCCAGAAGCTCCTTCTGTCCTTTCTGCCTGGCAAGACGCACACGGAGTCTCCTCAATCAGACTTTGTGTATGGTCTTTCTCATTCTCCACCTCTGATAATAAGTGTCCGATAACCACCTTCAATTGCGACTGTAATCCTGAAGTGAAGCTCTCATCTGCTTCTCCCTGATTCTGTCTGAAAGGAAGTAGGAGAGAGGGTAAAGTGTTTGCTTAAAACTGCTTTCTTTGTAGCCTTCGAGATGTGAATTTTATATACCCCTATTCTCTAGAAGGGAAAATGGAAACTAAGAAGGGACTAAGGTGGTGGGTAAATAAAACAACAGCAGCAATGATTGCTAACACACATAATGCTTATTCTGTACCCAACGCCATTCACTATCGGATCCTCCCTATGAAGCCAGCCCTGCTATTATTCCCAAAGGCATTATTTTTCCAAGGTAGTATAGAGCGATCTGGTGTAAGACAAACATGGACTCAAATTGAGCCCTGTCACTTTTTGTTCTTTTGACCTTGGACTAGTCATTTCATTTCTATAAGCTGATTTTCTTCCATGTACAATGACAATAATAATGCTGTGTGTCCCATCATTCTGAGGGCTAAAGGAGATTTGCACATAACTGCTCAATACAATTAGAGGTCATAATCAGTGCTGGCTTTTTTTCTTTATTCATAAATGTATTTGATCCTAGGGCATTATAGAAATTAACGAACCTAAGGGTAAATACGTGAGTAAAATGAAAGCTCGACATTTTCTCAAAGCCATAAGGATGCCAATTCATTCATTCCTTGAATAAATGCTTTCTGAGCACCAGCTATGGGTTGGGAACAATTCCAGGTGCTAGGACTGCGGTAAAAAACAACACAGGCAAGCCTCTCTTTCTTACAGTACCTAGATACTAGTGAGGGAAACTGACAGTTAATAAATTGTGTTAAGGAAGGAGATACAGCAGGGGCAATTTTATGTATATTCATATGCCAGTATACACAAGAGCACACACAGGCCTGCACACACACATGCAGTGTCTCACACATACACTCACAAACACACCTCCTTTACGGGTCTATCCTTTGGGTACTTTCTTTTATATTATGTTTACTGGGCTCAGCCAGAGGAATTCCTGCCTTAGGGACAATTCGGAGATGTAAGTCATACTAAGATCCATACAGAGCTTTAGATTTCCAAAATAGTCACCTGGAGTATGAAGAGACTGGACGACGTCAGGCAGAAGTGGTGGAATACTTCCTGGAGGAGGAAGAGGCAGAGAGCTCTTGGGGACCCTCATCCAGGATGGAGATGCCTCCTTGGTCTCTGAAAAGTACCCTCCCCATCCCCATTCCCTGGAGGCTCAGCCCCAGATGGGCGACGCTGCAGCACCCTGCATAGCGAGGGCACCTCTTCCCCAGCGTGCTCACGCCAAAGCTGCACCCTACAGCAGCAGCAGCAGGAGGCATGTGGATGGGTGCGTCTTTACTTGATGTTTGAACCCCTTGATTTCTGGGAGATCCTGTAGCTTCCATGTACCCTGATGGAGGGGCTGGCCAGTGAAGTCCTGAGTAGACAGTGGACAGGAAGAGGCCTGAGGTCGGCAAGGAGAGATAATTGAGAGCTGGGTGATCATGGCTAGAGTAAAATGCAGGGACTTTTGGAGCAGGTACAATCACGATGTCCAGGCAGGACCAGCCTTACCTCACAGGGTATATATTGACCAATGAGTATTGGACCAAACTGGGCTGTATCAGGACAGAAAATACACAAGGGTCCCCTTGTTTCAGCACCGGGGAAGGCAAAGCTTGGAAAGCTTTTCATTCTCTGGAAATGAATGGAGAGGAGAGATCAATCAAAGATGGAAAGGACTAGTTTTGATGAAGGGATTGAACTTAGAACTGATGGAGTTTTTTTCCAAAAGAGACTGAACTTACATGAAACGGGCTGTTCAAAAGACTGAGTTTATATTCTCCCCATCTCTACCACCCATTACTGTTTCCAACAGTTGTAACAGGGAGGGCTCTGGGGCAGGGTGATATCACATACAGAGAAAAATTAGCTATCATTTTTGAGCATCTGAGTTGTAGTGTGTACATTTCCATTCCACTATGTAAACTATAGCAAGAACAGGATATTGACATAGAGAATGATGGGAACGGGAGGGAGCGTTAGCTAGTGTGTTTAGAGCAGGTCTTACTGAGATGATGACCTTTAAGCTGCACCCTAAAGAGTAAGGAGGAACCAGATACACAGAACCAAGAAAAAAGGATTCCAGGAAAATATAACAACATGCAAATGGCCCTGGTTAAGGAAGAGCTTTGCATGAGTGGCAGGAGATGTGACATGGGACTAGAGATATCAAAAAGAAGTAGATCATTTCAGTCCTTGTGAGCCACAGCAATGAGTTCATATGGTCTCTGAGTGCAGTGGAAAGTCACTAAGGGGTTCCAGAAGGGAGATGATGGGATCCCATCCAGATTGTTTAAAAGACCCCTCTGGTGATGTGCAGACAACACTGTGGGGAGCCAGAGCGCGGGGCAGACTTTGTCAGGAGGCTGTGGCCATGTGCCAGATGGTGGCTCTGGTCAAGGCAGTAGGAGAGAGAGGGAGAGACATGGATGGATTTTCAAATGCTTTGAGGAGAGGTTCACCCAAGTTTGCTGATTGCTGGTGGACTGGATGTGGGGATGAGGCAGAAAGAGAAGTTCAGAGGGACTTTCAGGTTTCTAGCTTAAACAACTGTTGTCATTTGTTGAGATGATGGACATGGGCTGTGGAGATCTTAAAATATGGCTAAAAATTGTTAATGCCATCCAAGAAACAGATTCCAAACCCTCCCCTCTACATTCTTGTCATTGTGTTGACAAAATATGACAGAAGTGAGTCTGTGATTTCCAAGGCCATGTCATAACCGATCAGGAAGCCTCCCCTTCTTCACTGATGCACACACTCCTGGGTCCCTTAGTAGCCAGTGATTATGGCTGCAAAAAAACTCCACACAGCTTTAGAGGTATTAAGCAACCATATGTGATACTCGTGGATTGCGAAGATCAAAATTTGTATAGGTCACAGTGAAGAATGTGCATCTCCACTTAGCCATCCTGGTGGTTCAAAGACTGGAGACTGACTGATCCAAAGTTACACTCACATGCTTGGGGCCTGGGCTGGGAAGACTCAAACACCTGGGGTCCGGCAGGCCTCTCTAACTCTGAGTAGTCTCTCTGTGTGTTTTCTCTAGCAAAATAGTTTCAGGGTCACCAGGTGTGTTTGTATTCATCCTGTACTGGACAGGCAGGTGGAAGTTTGGTCACTTTTCTAATCTAGCCCTGGAAGTCACATCACATCACTTTATTGGCTTGAAGCAAGATACCAAGGTCAGCCCATATTCAAGGGAGAATGTCTTGGTCCACTTGTGTTGCGATAAAAACATACTTTAGATTGGATAATTTATTAACAGAAATTTATTTCTCACAGTTCTGGAGACTGTGAAGTCCAAGTCCAAGGCACAGGCATTATCAATGTCTGGTGGGGGCCTATTCTCTGCTTCTAGGATGGTGCCTCTTGCTGTGTCCTTGTATAGAGGAAGGGGCAAATTCTGTGTCCTCTCATGGCACAAGACAAGAAGGACCAAAGGTGGCCTTGCTGATTCCCTTCAGCCTTTTCATAATGTCACCAACCCTATCCATGAGGGCTCAGCCCACATGGCCTAACCACCTCCCTCCTAAAGACCCCATCTCTTAATACTGTTGCATTGCGGATTACATTTCAACATGAACTCTGGAGGGGACATAAATATCCAAACCACAGCAGGGAGGGAATTTGATTCCACCTCTTGTAAAGTCCATATAACAAATACATAACTATGGTCATGGGAGACATTTGCCTGCCTTAAGGCCACCATGGCTATAGCAACTCTCCAGTCAACAGTCCAGCTGGGTCAAGCTTCCAGCTGTCCCCACCAAGGCCCCGGATATGGGAACCCTTCAGCCATCTCAGAGCTCCAGAATGGCCCATCTGCCAATGGTTACCATCTGTGACCTCCATCAAAGCCACTTCAAAGAGAGGACTAATTCAGCTGAGTCCTGCCTAAATTCCTGGGCCACAAAATTATAATAAATAATTAAATGACCACTGTTTAAAGTTATTCAGACTTTGAGCAGTTTTTTACCCAGCAAATAATAACTGTAGCACTGGGGAAAAATCTATTTTTGGGAGACAGGGATGATAGGAGAGAGAATCAAGGGTTCACCTATAGACCTGTTCAGCTTGAAGTTAGTGATATTGTCAACAAGGTGATTGAAGAAGTGAGGCCTTTGCTGTTGGGGAGAGGACGGGGAGCCTGGGGCTGCAACTGCTGAGGAAAGGCTGCAGGGAGTATGGGGGCTGCATCACCTGCAGGGAGAGGCTTTAGGGAGCTGAGGATTACATCAGATACAAGGGAGGCTGCAGAGAACCTGTGGCTGCTTAGCTGCAGAGAGAGGATATGAGGAGCTGGGAGCTTCACTGGCTGCAGGGAGAGGCTACAGGGAGCTCCAGGGCTGCATCAGCTGCAGGGGGAGGATGCAGGGAGCCCTGAGCTGCATCAGCCACTGTGTCAGGAGCAGCTGCAATTGTAGTGTGAAGTCCTGACCCAACAGATGTTCTTGGATCCAGATCACCCACTCATTCATTCGTTCATTCTTTCCCATTGTGGGCCCGGGTGAGGTATTTAACTTCTCTGAGCCTTGCTTTCCTCATTTAGAACATGGAGATCTCTTGCACACATGGGGACCAATACTGCCAGCACAAAAGCATTCAGAAAGCCTCTTTCCCTCCACCGTCCCTCCAGGACACATGAATTGGCACACACCTAGGCCTCTTTGGGAAGGGGAGCCTTCACAGCCCAGCTCAGCATAAGTAGAAAAGGTGGCTATTTACATGACAATGGACCAGGATAATGCCTTGAAAAGGACAATGTCCTAAAATAAAATGTAATTTCTAAACAAAATTTAAAACATCCAGGTCTTGGGTGACTTCTCCGTATTATATAAACAATCGGGAAGCCAGGTTATTTTTTGAAACTCAGAACACTTAGGAAAAATAAATACTCTCTTTCCTTTTTTATTCCTGAACAGTATTCACAGCCCTCCCTCCCCATCAGGACATATTTTTCCCAGCTGCAAAATGTGAAAAGCCCCCTGACCCCCAACCGCACCAGAGACTTTGTTTAGAAATAAGAAGGAACCAGGTCCCTGCTGTGTCCTCCTTCTGTCCCGTCTTCTGTTCTCTCACACCAGTGACACAGAAAGAGAAGAAGGGAAATCACACATAGGAAAAGGCCCCCATACAAAACAAAACAGACAGCCTGAGACGAGACGAGGGTCAGTGGCCTTCCTTCCAAACTGGGTCTGGGGGAGGCTGGCAACTGAGGGAACTACTGTTACTTTTACTCTTGCCCCTGGGGAGCCACATACCATTCTCAGCCCTCCCCCAGCACTCCCCACCATCTGATGAAAAAAAAATTTTTCTCTTGTAAAAGAAAACAAGATAATACAGCCATAATTGTCGTACTCCTGAGGTAAGTAAAACCTTAACCGAACGTGCTGTGCTAATATACCCAGGAGGAGGGAGCCGTGGCTGGAGGGCCGGGAGGCTGCAGGTGTACGCTAGCAGCATGTTCTCTGTGAAGTCCTCGGGGTCCCTGACATCCCCACTCCCCGCAGATCATCACAGGAGGCTGTGGTGAGGCTTTTACAGGAGGCTGGGGGACAACCCTTTGGAGCACAGGTATGATGATTGCTGAGTTGTGTCCCCAGCCTCACAGCGACAGGGCTGCATTGTCACGGAGCCTTTCTTCCTCAGGACAGAAGTCTGGTGCCACCTGGGTGGGCAGGGTGGGGACAGAGCAGCAGGTGGACCAGCAGCCCACACCCGCATGTCCCCCAGGGGTTGCTCACAAATGAGCTGGAGCCTGCGTGGTGCCGCTCACCCAACCGCGGCCGACAGCGAGGGCCCGTTTGATATAAGACAATTTATCTCCCAGCAGCCTAGGAGGGAGGAGAAAAGGTAGAAAGGCTGAAGGGACAAAAGCACAATGTGGACAACTGCCCCTGATGGTTTGGCAAAAGGGGGGTGGGGACGTTTACAGATGGAGACAGCTCTGAGCTTTAAAGATGCTGGTGGGGACCAAGACCTTGCTACAGTGTGGTCACCCCTGCAGGGCAGTGTAGGGCTGAAGGGACCTTCATGGCAGCTTGCACGAGCTTCTTCCCACCCACACCACCACACCTCTGCCCACCTCCTCTAGGAAAGGGGACATCACCTCCAGGACGTGCTCCTCATATTTCCAAGGCTTTGGCAAATGCAGCGTCCTTGTGCAGCCTTCAGACAGAAGACCTTCCCACCTTCTTCTCCAGAAGACCCCAGGCATGCAGCACACGCCCAGCTTGGAAGGAATGAATGTGGTTTGCATGGCGTTTTCCCTTCTCCCCACTCCCTTCTGGAGTGGGGAGGCCCCAGCCCAGTTCCCATCTGGGTCTGCAACCATGGCAGGGCAAGTTTCTCCCCTACTTTGAACCTTGGTCCTCCATCTATAAAAAGAGAGGATGGCCCGGGTGACATTCAGTGCCCATGGCCCTTTGGCCCCTATGATTTCCTCTCCCTGGTACCACCCTCACAAGCTGGACATTGTGCTGAAGACTTCACCCTGTGTGGCTCCTCTAATGCTGGTAGGCTTGGCATTTAAGGCAAATTAAAATGATCAGTCTAGGACATCTTGAAGCAAGTAAGCACATCATAGAAAAAATAGGAAGTAATTCCTAGGAAACCAAGCTCAAGGAGTTCTGTTAACAGAGTCAGATCTGGATTCCATTCCTCTGGCTGCTGTAATAGACTGTCTCAAACTTAGTGGCCGCAAATGATGCAGATTTATTATCTTATACTTCTGGAGGATCACAGTCTGATGCAGGTCTCCTGGATTAAAGCCAAGGTGTTGGCAGGACCATGTTCCTTCTGAGGCTCCAGGGAGCAGCCACCTCCCTGCCATTCCCAGCCTCTCAGCTTCCACATCTCCCTCACCAAAGCCTCCAGCGCCACCTCCCCCGGTCCCTCTCTCACTCTGATGGTCACTCTCCGGCCTCCCTCTTACACATTTAAAGAACCCTCATGAGAACATTGGGCCTACGACCCAGTAATCCAGAAAATTGCAGGATGATTTTTTATTTTAAGTTTACTAATTAGCAATCTGAACTCACCAAGCCTTCAGGATCACAGGAGTCAATGCCTTAAAATAAATATCTTGACCAACGCTGATGGTAGATACAGATGGATGGATGGATAGATAGATAGATAGATGGATAGATAGATAGTTAGATAAATAGATAGATAGATGATATCCATCTATCTATATATGGTAGATGATAGTCAGACACACATCCTACTGGTCCTGTTTCTCCAGTGGCCACTGACTAATACCACCCCGCCCCCAAAATACTTACTATAATGACTTATTTAAAATCCTTATTCCTCATTAGACTGTAACTTCCACAAGGCAAGAAACAGGGTCTGTTTCCCTCAGTCCTGAGCACACAGGGATGGAAGTGTGCTCACCATCTGGGTGAGTTATGACGCTTTTCTCAACACTGCGAGTTAGATTCAGGTCCACGCCATGTGTTTTCACATTCAGAGATCCAGACGATGGCAGAGATGTATATTCCTCTTACAGGGGAAAAAACAAATAATTGATAAAAATACTATCTGCTCTATCTAGGATGATGGCTGACACAAATATTATTCATTGAATAGATGCACAGATGAGCTGCGTGCAGAAAAGAAGGCGCCAGAAAGGGCTGGGAAGGCTCCTCTAATCTTCATAACAAGTTTGCCTGTAAGAACTTGTACTTCTTTTCTGCAAATGAAGCAAGTGCCTGCTGGAGTGAAAATTAAATCCTCCTCTCTCTGGCCCTAAAGTCCATGCCCTTTATCTGATCTTTTTTTCCCCTGAAGAATTATTGGGAAGATAAGGCATGCTGAAATGTTGTCTTAAAGGATTGACATTTTCTATATAAGCACAAGTGATCATTAGCAGTGGGAAGTTTGATATCAGTATGTACTGCAAAAACAGTAAAAAGCTGATTTATTAATACTCTTAGGTCTTTTATGTCTTATGAACATAAAGCAAAGCTTGCAGTGAGAGCTCAAATCCAGGTTTCTCCTTCATTCAGATCTTTTCCTGCTCCATCTCCCTAGGTCAAGGCTTCTTTTCCCTATGGCAACATAAAGTAGTTGACATATAACTGGTAAAAATCACATTTACTTTTCACCATCTACCAGGATATGAGAGTCAACGACCCAGTAATCCAATTGTCTAGCCGCAATTTCATTTGAAATAATTGCTGATAAAATCAGAAAGAAAAGTTCAGCAAATCTGAAAATAGATTAAGGCAGAACTCAGGAGCACAATGGGATGATATTAAATATTGTTTCAGTGCTTGGGATCAGACTTCATATTGAATCTACAGGAACACCTGGCCATGGGATTTAGATTAAAGCTAGGCAGTGCCAGGTCTCTTGTCATTCGGGATACTTGGTTTCTGAGTTGGAAACTGATTCCTAAAGTAACTTACTTTCCTGTACTTCAAGTTCACAATCATTAAATATTTAGATTCAAAAATAGAACTACCTGAAATTGCCGTAATCTCACTGACTATACCTCACATCCTAGGAAATGGATATTGCTTTCTTCATGCTATTGGTAAGAATTTGATTCTTCCTCGAATTATCATACAAAGAGTCAAAGACAGAGCTGGGATTTAAGCCTAGATGGTTTGTTCCAACAGATTCATTTATTCCATTGAACGTCACTGCTTCCTAATATGTTCTAAATGGTGGTAGCCATACTATTATAATTGAAGGCCCCAAATCTACCTTGGATAATCCTATTTAACTTTCTATACTGATTAGTTTAATTATATTACTGCCACAGTCCACTTCATAAATGCTGCATGGAAAAAGTTAAACGTAATGAAAATAACTAACTATTAAGACAGATGTCCATGTGCAAAGCTGAGTGCAAATTGAATTTTCAAGCAGCACATTGTATTTTATATGCAAAAACATCTCCATTAATTTGTTCATCCAAAAAATATTTATTAATGCCTTGATGCCAGCAGGCATTATAATAGACCCGGGGACACAGAAATGAATGTGATTCTCTATCTGTTTTGAGAAGCAGAGACCTTAGTGTATGGCAAAGACCAAGGAAATCGTGTGATGATAAGACTCTTCCTTAGTCTCTCCTCTCCTGTTCCACAGGCTTTTACCCCAGAGACATCTGCAGTCCTTCCCCGCTGTCCAGCTGTGTCCATTCAGCCCACACTGTCTTGACATGGTGAGCTCATTCTCAACCCCTCTGCAAGGGTCCAGACTAATTCTGAGCATCAGTGGTGGCTTCTCTATTCAAGTAACCCAGAGACACCAGATGCAATAGTCACACATACTCCTATTACTTCCTTGGCCCTGTGGAAATCCAGCACTTGCCTGTGATTTCTGCTAAGTCTAGGCGGCTCCCTTTCTTGGAGCTTCTGTATCTTACACTCTCATTTTACGTGATGTTTCTGTTCAACACCATGCTGACCTCGACATAAAGGCAAACTCATTCCCCATTTCTACATTCATGCACAAACGCACATATACACATGTACGTGCATGCACACTGTGATGGTTACTTTGTTGTGTCACGCTGAGTAGGCTAACGAGTGCCCTGAGAGCTGATAGAACATTATTTCTGGACGTGCCTCTGAGACCATTTCTGAAAGAGATTAATTAGCGTTTGATTCAGTAGAATGAATAAAGACTTGCAATCACTAATATGAGCCAGTATTATCTAAATCATCAAGGGCCGGATAGATAGAACAAAAAGGCTGAGGGAGGACAAGTTCTCTTTCTCTCTGCTTGAGCTGAAGCATGCATCTTCTCCTGACCTTGGTCACTGGAATGCTTTCTTTTCAGGCCTTTGGGCTTTGACACTCTTGCCAGTGGCCCCAGGTTCTCAGACCTTCAACCTGAGACTGAACTGTACCACCAGCTTTCCTGGGTCTCCAGCTTACAGAGGGCAGAATTATGGGACTTCATGGTCCCCATAATTGTGTGACCCTATTCCCATAGTACATCTCCTCTTATATGTCTCTATCTATTCTATCAGTCCGGTGAGAACCCTGACTGGAACACACACACACACACACACACACAAGCACACACATATTTCACTCACATAGACATTCATGCATTTGGTAAATTTACTGAAGATTTAGTGCCACAAAGGGGATTACATCACACATCCAACAGTCCTGCCTCTCATTTTTCCAACTCTCCTTCCTGAAAACTCTCCCCAGACTTGTCCAGGGGTACTCCAAATTCTTCTTTTTCTATCATGAAGAACAATTCAGCTCCCACTTCCTGCATAGTCTCAAACCTGTCTTGTCAAACACATCAAACAGAGCACAAAGGCCATCCTCCTAACAGCCTTTGTATTGTTAGATCGGAGAACTTGCTTTTCCACCTGCTACACTCAGAATATCCTTCACAGAACACTTACTCTGCCTGCACTATGCAGAGCTGTCCGGACACAGTGGCAAGAAAAACACACAGCCCCTGCTTGCTCTCCAGGGGCCCATTGTCTGCAATTATACTGCTCAACTCCCTTGGCCAATACACTACAGGACGGGTGTCCTAGAACTTTCCACGAGCAAGGTGCTGCCCTCATCTCAGCCTGACCCTCAGCATGACTTTCCACATGCTCTACCTCCTTCTGTGGCAGGATGGAGTCCTTGGAGTCCTCAGAGCAGCTGTCAGGGGCTCTGGAGGTCCCCTGAGCAGGCTGAGAGCAGTGTCCAGAGGAAAGAAGCAACAGACAAGAATTGGTGTTGGAGGTTCTTGCATACATAATGCGACAGCTGCAGGGAAGAGAGTGGCAGGGTGTCCTGCACCGGGCAGGCAGGGGGTCTGGGAAACCTGCCACCAAGAATCAGGCCAAAGGCCGTGGTGGAAGCATCCAGCAGCACAGGGAGAAGCAGGGAGACAGAGACAGCAGGGCCCCTGGCTGGGGAGGGCTGAGCTGCACACCTGCACAGCACACAGGGCCTTTCTCAACACTGGTGTTCATTCCCAAAACAGAGGTTGGGGGAGTGGGGGTGCAGAGAAAGGTTTGCTGTTTTCAGGACATTGTGGGGAAACATTTTTGAAATAAATCAAACATTGGAATGGGAAAAATAACTCCCGAAGGTTCCAGGTTTGAACCTTCCTAGAATGGACTTCCTAGGCTGGACTTCTGAAAGCAGGATCTGCTGATTTCTTCTGAAAGGACAGAGCTGGTGCTTTTGGGGACAGGACATGTACAGGAAGCCGGGTAGAAAGTAAAGTGTGGTGGCTTCTGGGCCTGGGAAGGAGAAAGCAGACTGTGTTGCTGTCCTCCAGGAAGATGTGAAAACACACAGGCACAGCCCTGTGCGGAGGGATGGAGAGCAATGCTGAACCACCAACACACCCCTGGGAATCATTCCATTTCCTCCTCAAAGCAATCTCTGAGCAAGCCGGGGGTCACAGCAGGAAGGGAGCCCCTTTCCCTTCTCTCCTTGTCCTTCATCTGTCTCTCACCATGAGGGGCCACATGCTCAGTGCATGGACTCTCCAGTTTCAGCTTAGTCCAGGAACCTGTCAGAAACATCAGCCCCTCGGCCACCCTCCTCACCTGGGAGTGTCATGGCACTGCCTGCCCTCCAGGACAAAGCAGGGAAGAAGCCCTGGAGACCCTGCAAGTACATGGTTTAGAGGCTGTTGTAGGAGTCAGGAATGTCAGAGTCCCTTGCACCTAGAATGTGGTCTGGAGGAGGGTATGGAGGATCCCAGAGAAATGTGCCCCTGCTCCCCTGGGAAGGGAGTGGTTGGAGGAGGCCAGAGCAGGGCTCCCTAGAAGACAGGGCCCAGGTTACCCTTGCCTAAGGCAGTAGAAGTTACTCTCGCTGTCCCCATCCTCACCGATGAGGAGACCAAGGCACAGAAACATCAAGTAACGTGCCCAAGCTCACAAAGCTAAAAAGGGGCAGGTAAGTTTTTAACTCAGGCAGTCTGGTGCTCAAGACTCTCAACTATCATGCTGTACTGACTGCCAAGGGCAAGTCCTCCCGCCTCCCAATGTTTAAGAGCTCAAGATAATCGTGTGTGTGTGTGGCGGGGGGGGGTTGGAGGGTGTTTTAAGCAATCACTGTTCTGAGTTCTGTGGGCTACATTCTGGGAGAGGGGGAACAGAGGGATGCACAGAGAATCTCTGACCCCAAACTGTCCCCAGAGAGATAGGATAGGTAGGGGGAGGTTATGGAAATGTTCCTGCACCATGACACAAGGATCGAGTTTAAGGGCAGTCTGCATATAGCAGAGGGAAGCCAGTCGGGGTGGAAGGGGCAGGATGTGCAAAGCTTCAGAGACACGAGAGCAAAACCCACATTCCTCGACCCTGTGGGGCCACTTACTGTGCAGTTCGCACTGTCAGCTACGAAAGAGGTCCTGGTATTAACCCCAGTTTTGGCAGAGATGAAACCTGTCGCTGAGGTTCAGAGATGTGAATTAAGCCAGGGGTACTCCACATTCACCCAGCTAGCCAGGGAAGCACCCACAGCCTGTGCCTTTGACGCAGCTGGTCCCCAAATGCTTGTTCCTCAGGGTCACATGAATCCAGTTGGGCTGAAAGGCAAACAGGAGACATGGCACCCTCGATGATGAGCTGGTCTTGGTCCGGGAAGGTGCCTCTCAAACTTGCCCCGAAGTTCCTCTTAGGGGGAATCTGTGGGCTCAGGACCAAACAACTCGCCAAAGTGGGAAATGTCTTTGGAATGTTAAGTTTCATGTTAAAAATTCAAGGTTTGCACACTAGACCAAAATAGCTCCATGTTTGCTTTAACTTAGCAATGGTCTTAAGATCGTTAATATTAAACACAACCCCCTCGAGGAGGACATTCTCCGTTTGGGCACAGTGCTCTGCCATGCTCTCCCAGTGCAGGGCCCTGGCTGAGTGATGGAGGCCCACTGAGGAGGTGCAGTAGATCCCCCCCTTTTTGAGACAGGGTCTTGCTCTTTTGCCTGAGCTGGACTGCAATGTATCATCACAGATCACTGCAACCTCCAGCTCCTGGTCTCAAGCAATCCTCCTGCCTCAGCCCCCATGTAGCTGGGACTACAGGTGTGGGCCACCACACCCAGCTAATTTTTAAAAATTTTTTTAGAGATGAGGGTCTCATTCTTGGCTCAAGCTGATCTCAAACTCCTGGACTTCTCTTGCCTTGCCCTCCCAAAGTGCTAGGATTACATGTGTGAGCCGCCACACTGGCTAGATTTCCTTTTCAAATTAATATTTGTTTTCTTGGATCAGCCACCAATTTCCTTTGTTTGGAGAGGTGTATGCTAACAGGCTTCACCTGTAGAAATTCTCTTATTCTTCAACTCTATATGAGACCACATCCATGAACTGTGGGAGGAAAGAGTTCACCACCAGGTGTTCCTTGGAGCTCACTGTGTTCATTTGAGTAGATGCCTTGTCACTGATGGACTCAAAGCCCAAGACATCTGAACAGGACTCTGACCCTGTCCCCTGACATTCATGGTGACCCCATTAGCCCAGTGTCTCCTATGCCCTTCCTTGGCTCACTTTCCTAACCGTGGATTGAGACATATTTCCCCCTGGAAACTTGAACTACCCATGATACCCTCTTCTTGGGTATTAAGGCCCACTCTTGGCAGGGACACCATGTCTGCTTTCTTTGGCTTTTCCAGAAACAGAAGTTGTGGTAACGGGGTCAAGACAGTTTCCATCAGTGTTCCACCTGCCCCCAGCCCCTGGCCCTGTACGTGTGTGCAGCTTTTCACATCAAGAGGTGAGGTTTAATATCCACATTCTTGAATGTGCCCTGACCCTAGGGACTTGTTTGGGTAACAGAATGTGGCAAAAGTTATATTCTGGGACTTCTGGGGCTGAATTGGAAGAGGTCTCTCAGTCTCCACCCTCCTTCTGAGGGTGCTCATTGTTGGAGCTGAGTTACTTGCAGGAGACACTGTCACCAAATGGAGAAGCCACATGTAGGTTTCCACTTGGCAACTCCAGATGAGAATCAGCCAACACCCACCATTAATTGACAGGGTATGAGTGAGCCACCCTGGACACCCAGCCTCCATGAGCTCTCCGGTGACTGCTGCACCAGCTGCCAGTCCCCACATGAGGCACTAAAAAAGAACTGCCCAGAAGGACCTAGCCAATCTGCCGATCCATGAAGGAGGATGATAAGTTTTGGGCTAGTTTGCTGTATAACAAGAGCCCCTTGGACAGTAAACTTGGTCCAGTTGAATAAAACTCATGCGCTTCCTAAAGTTACTCAAACTTGCACCTTGAATAAAGCTTACACGCTACCTAAAGCTGCTCAAATGGGCTGGAAGAAAACTAGAACATGCATTAATATAATCATTTTTAGTACAGTCTTTTCATAGCACCATGAAGCATCTGGATAATCAGGGACTATATAAAATTGCCAACTGATGGGTAGTTTTTTTTCCTGTAGTAAGTATACATAATGTAAAATGTACCATTTTATTCAATTTTATGTGTACAGTTTAGTGTCAGTAAGTGCATTCACCTTGTTGTGCAACCATCACCAACATTCATCTCCAGAACTTTGTCATCTATGAAACTGAAACTCTGTGCCCACTAAACTCTAACTTCCCCTTCTCCCTCTCCCCAGTCCTGGGCCGCCACCACCTCCTTCCCATCTCTGTGCATGTGGGAGCTCTAGGGCCTCCTGTGATCCGGCTCAAGTCCTTTCCCCTCTAGCCAATTTCACGTAGCATAATGTCTTCGAGGTTCAGCCATGCTGTAGCAGAATGTGTGCCGTAATTTTCTTCTTTTTAAAGGCTGAATGATATTCCACTGCATGCTCCACAGTTTGTTAGCTCATCAGTGAGCATTCGGTCCATTTCGACAATAGCACTGCCATGAGCATGGGCGTACAATACTTGTCTGAGCCCCTGCTTTCCACTCTTTTGAGTTATTCCCGAAGTGGAATGACTAGATGATATGATACTCTCCTGCAGTTTTTATTCCAGACTAACGGAAGCAAGAATTTAGTCACTCATTTTGAATACAATCCTTCCATGGAGCCAAGGAGCTGTAGCTGAGATCTGATGAACCTTAAGCAGTGAGCGCCCCACTCCTGTCCAGCAGGAAGTCCCCCATGCTTAAGATGGAATATCAAATAGCTATTACACACGATGCTTATGTAGTCTTTAGAAATACAGGAAGATGCTGATTTTCCATAAAGTATAAAAAAACAATAAAACTGTGCACATTTAATATGATGTCTGAGGCCTAAGGGAGACAGGAATCTCTCTCATGCCCCACCTCTCTTTCGAGAAAGGCGTCCCACTAACTGGATTGGTCAGATTCCAGCCTGCTGATTCATGGCACGCTGAAGGACAGTACATGAGTGTGTCCCTATTTCTTCTCTCTTCCTTACCCCTCTTCTCTCTTCTTTCTCCCTCTCCCCTCTTACACCTGCACCAGAAGTACTAAGCGGCCCTCTTTCCAGGTGATGGCCATGAGAGGGTAAGATTGGCAGTCTCGTTTAGGGTGAGGTGGTAGAAGAAGACCCCTTAGGTCCCCACTTGAGGCCATCGGGCCTGCCTTACCAGCACACTCTGCTTTGCAGGTTGGAGCTCAGATCTGGCCTTACACTTCCTGTGTGCATGTGTCCCTAGTCCTGCGGATCTAACCGGGAAGGATGTCTGTGGTCAGATGTTCCTGTATTCCTTAACCATAATATCATTTGGTGCCATTGAATAGCACCCCAAGCCCAGCTTATTACCTTAGTCAACAGGTTTATTGAGCATCTACTGTGTGACAGGCCCCAGAAATACATCAGAGAAAACAAAGAAGATGAAAATTACATGTAGGGGGAGAGGGAAGACATTGGGAAAACAGTGAAATGAATGATGTAATATGTTATAAGGCGAAAGTTGCTAGAAGGCGTATAAAAAATAAAGCAGACAAGGGGGAGTTTTAACTAGAGGACCAAGGAACAGAGTCACTTAGAGGTGATATTTAGTCAAAGAGTTATAAGAGGTGAGCACAGCTGAAGCAGGTTCTGACACATGGGCCCTGAGAACAGAAGGAAGGCCCTGTGCAATGCCAAGGCAGGATAGTGTGGATGGTAGGAGCAGGGCCAGGGCAGGAAAAGCCTAGAGGTCAGGACGGTGGCCCTGCTTCCCAAGGAGGTGAGAGCCATCAGAGGTGAACACAGTCTGACACCTGTTTGCAACAGCGCCCCCTGGCTGCAGAGCAAGGTGAAAGCGGAATCCCGCGGAGACCCAAGGGCTATTCCTGAGTCTAGACAGGCCAAGAGGCGTCATCAGTTCTGGGTTTATTATGAAGGTTAAGGTATCATAATTTTTTTTGGTGGGCTGGCTGTAGAATAGGAGAGAAAAAAGGATTTTCAGACTGCGCAGCTGAGAAAAGGATTCATCATAAAAATGAGATGGGAAAAACAGCAGGAGGTCTTTATAACTCCCTCATCATAAATAAGACAATTGTTATTTGCAGGGGTGCTGTTTTGGAATAGGAACTCAGCTCTGCCTTAGTAATGGCATAAACATGGTTGAATCATTTAAACTCTCGAGGCTTTGTTTCCTCAGTGGTACAATGGGAATGATAGTCACTCCCTGGCAGGTTTACTGTATGTATTGACAGCAAATTGGCAAAGCACCTTGCCTGGCACCTGACACAGAGAGATGCTTGATTAGTGCAAAGTGACCGGATGCTTGAATGAGAGAATGAGTGACTGAGCAAATTACCTCTGGACACGACAGTTAAGTAGGAAAGGCTAGAATTATGTACTCTATGCATTTACTCATTCTTTTTTCTACTCTGCATTTAAAAACATCTGAAATTTGTAGGCATCTGTGATTCCTAGTTCAGTCAACACTCCACGCAAAGATGCATTGCTTTGTTGGTACGATGTTTAACCTGCAAGAAAAGGAGAGTCATTGGGGAGTTTCTTGTCCCGCCTTATTTGGGGCTGGCCCACGAAGATGAGCAACAGTTGTTTTCTCTTCCTTACCAGTGTTCCAGACAGAGAATGCAAGTTAGACTAAACTGTTTAAACCTTTCATTTTTTTGGCTTTCCAGGGAGTTTGCACCTGGCCCAGTTTGTTACCAAATAATGAGATGGATTCAATGATCTATTCAAAGATAAGTTTCTTCTTCCTTTAAGGCTAGAGCCTTGCCTTAGTTTTTTCTTGTAGCTCATGTAGCAGCAAACCTGTGCATTACAAGCGGGTGCTTAATAAATATATGGCTGGAATTTTGTTCATTTAGCAAATGTGTCAGAGAACCAGGCCAACTCTTGGAATTATAACTTCACCTACAGATGGCAGAGATGCTACAGTTCTCACTGACTGTACACATGTATTAGGCTTCTATTATGTGTCTATAGGTGACTTGATTATGATCTTATCTCTGACCTTCACAGCAGTCCAATGAAGTATTTTTATCCCTATTTTAACATGAAGACACAGAGGTTATCAAATTAGATGAGTTACGCACAGTCCCACTTTGCTATGAGTCAAAGTTAAGATTTGAACCCATGTCAGCACGACACTTTTATTCCATCATGACAAAAAGCCTCACTCCCACTTGAAGCAGTATTTCCTCACCAGCAAGGTAAGTATAGTGGGACCAGATTCGAATTCCTTAATTCCCTGCTAGCAAGTCTGGGTTTAATTCAGTTCCATTAGCTTTGATGTTCAAACAACTAAAGGGCACAAGGAACTGCCCCGTGCACTGGGAGGAGGCAAGGAAGAGACTAAGCCCTTCCGTGGCTGACCTCACGTCGGGGTAATTGGGGTAATTGACCCTGGAGTCATCCTGACACCTGAGGGTGCTTTGCCAACTCCGAATGGGTAGGGGAAGGACCGAGATGCTTATTGGGCTCCCTACCTCTATTTCAAGCAAAAATGTTGAAATGTTTTGATATTTTGGATAAGAGGGGAACAGTGAGGAAGGAGGAGGAGACAAAAGGAAGGAAAGAACAATAGGAGGGAGTTACTTCTACTCGAGAATTTCTGTTCAGTTTAAAACAAAGCCTTAGCTACAAAGAATGAAACCAGTGTGGTGAATTTCAAAGAACACCTAGAGGAAGAAGACAGTATTCAGGGATCTGAGACACATTCCAGAGATAACTAAAATTGTACTATGACGATTCTGTCTATTTTAAGAATGTCTCTACAGCCACATCTCATAGAGAGAGAAAAAAGAGAGATCAGATGCATTATGGGAAAATCACTTTGTATTAGAAAAATAATGGTGTTGATATCCTTTTAACAGATCTTTAAGCAGTTTGTCTTTTTGCTTAATTAATTGTAGATTGCAGAAATCTTACTCTGTGACAAGACTCTATTCAACTGACAATACTATCTAATAAAATATTGATTATTTTATACTATTTCAGAATTATCTTCTATATATATGGATGCTGAATATATAGATTGCCTGGTTTTAATTTTCTTCTCCTGGAATTTTACCCTCTTA
The DNA here is from genome assembly GCA_963573935.1 of Arctocebus calabarensis. Lineage (NCBI taxonomy): Eukaryota > Metazoa > Chordata > Mammalia > Primates > Lorisidae > Arctocebus > Arctocebus calabarensis. The sequence goes on along the minus strand of CAUYON010043047.1, from coordinate 28,012 downwards.
TGTTTTCAATCAGTTGTCTTATTCTGTTTCTGTACCTGTTAACACAAAGTTCCATTTTAGCATTAAATTTATGCTATGGAAGAAGAACACAGTCTCTAATATTATAAGAAAAAAATATATATATACATACATATAAGATAAATATACACACACATGTATATGTATAAATAGGATAAAATAATTCCCCAATGAGATCACCATGATTAGATTTTTGTCATTGATTCATATAAGATAAATATACACACACATGTATATGTATAAATAGGATAAAATAATTCCCCAATGAGATCACCATGATTGGATTTTTGTCATTGATTCATAATGGGATCAGAAAAAAGAAAAATATAAGGGTGTCTCTTTGAGTAGATTCAGTAAGATAAGTTCATATACTGTTGGAGGGAGAAAACCTTAGAAATAACCTACTTTATCCCATCTTTGTGTAGTGAACGAATTAAGCAAGGGAGGACTGTGACTTGCTCATAGCAAGCTAGTGGAGGCAGCATGGGTTTTGAAAAGAGAGATATAAATTCTGCTTCATTTCTGTCCCTGGCCTTCCAGAATGAGTCATAAGCCTTTTGACCTCTACCCCATCTGTAGAATGAGGACTGGGGTAGAGTGCTCTCTAGCCTGCCACTTTCCCAATTACCTGATTTAAGTGGGTCACCTGCTGTTCTTCATTCAGACTGTTTATCACCTCTTGTATTTTCCATATTGCTGTGGGCGCTTGTTCCTCTCATCTGTGTTTTCCCTGTCCAGGAGAGGGGCCACACCAGGGAGCCTTAGCCTTTTCCATGTGGCTCCTCGGTGCTTGGCACGTAGTACTCAGTGGTCACTGAATGGATGAATGAATGATCTTAGTGAGGGGGAGATGGCTACCTGGATTGCTTAATACTGGTTATAGGAGGAAAACAAACAAAAAGACTAACAGCTTTCTTGGCTCACATAGATTTCAATTTTATTCAAATGGATGTGGATTTTTTTTTTACATAATTGGCTTTCTAGACCTGATAAATAACAAACTATTAAGTAATTTCACATTCTTTTTTATGCTCATAGCTGCTAAATCCCTGAAACGTGATTCTTCTCCTGAGTACAGGAAAAGAATGGTATGCATATAAAGCCTTCTCTACTGTCCTCTCCTTAAAAATTTTCTAGATAATAGCTATAGGCATTTTTCCTAAGTGCTGAAAACTGGTTATTTATAACTAGTTTTCCTTTCTTTTATATTTGAAACAACCACAGCTCACAACGAATCAGACCAATATACATTTGTGGGAATGAAAAGCATGCAGATGGTTTAAGTAGCTCACATGAAACATGTACTTTTTTTAACCTATTACATGGAAAGACTTGCCACGAATTCCTGGCTACAACAGTGATGAGTCATTTGTTCATCTACTTAACTGATGTTTACTGAACCCCCCGTGGCTTCTGGCCTCCAGGAAGCCATAGCCCAGTGAAGGGGTGGATGAATGGGCAGTCGGCGCCCGTGCTATGAGGAAGCCCAGTGCTCCACCAGCCCCTCAGAGGGTCACCGTGTCCAGGGAGGGCAAGCCAACAAGATGGGTTCTCAAGTACAGAAGTGAGGGAGCTGGAGGAGGAAGGAAGGGGTGCACTGTGGGTCACAGGACAGGAAAAGTGACGCTGTAAAGGCAGAGAACAAGAGCAGGACAATACGGCTGTCCCAGATCCCAGGTTAAAACCATGAATCAGATAACTGTTCATGCAGCTCACAGTGCAGACAAGAGGAACAAGTAGACATAATTTCACTGTAACAAGGTAAAACCTTTGTTAGGGAAAAATAAAAGTATTATGTACCCAGTAGGGGCTCAGAAATGTGCTGAGGAGAGGTCATGACCGTATGTGGACCCAGCTCAAATGACTAGTTACATGGACCCGAGGCGTCTGACAATGGGCTGGGAAGACAAGCTAGAAATACACAGAGTGACAGCGCTTAGGCAGGAAAAAGTTTCACCATTTAGTTCAACGCCTCATCGACTTAGAAGCTGAATAACCTTTGGCCTCAATTTCTTTATCTGTGAAATAGGAATGATAATATCATTTGCTAGACGTTGCACAAAAAACTAATTCCAACTTTTCCCCCAGCCCCCAACCCAATCTTAACAATACGTTTTGGCCTCTTCACATCTTCTTAGCTTCCTTATCAGAAAAGTGTCCTAATTCTTGCTTCAGAAAATATGGCATCTTCAGGAAAAGTACTGTTTTAATCTAGAGATTATTCAGACATTACTTCCAGCTGTGAAAAAATAGCACGATTCAGTCACACTAGAGTCCCTGGAATCTTCTCTCTCCTCACCCTCCCGCGCCTCTCATTCAGCGTTGTTGAGACTTGCCAATTTACCAAGTCCCAGGATGTGCGCAAGGCCCAAAGGGAGATTAAGGGGCGGGGGATAAAAGAGGATAAAGGCTGAAGGAAAACAGGAAAGAGAGGAAGGAGGGGGTCCAGCTCCAGCCCTTAAAAAGATAAACCTTTCATAAGCTAACAAGGAGAGCTCTGAGAGAAAGTGTGCCTGAAGTCCTGACTTTTTCAGATAAGTTCAGATCTCTGTTGCCTGGGACAATCCAGTATCTTCCTGAGAAATGAACCCCAATCAAGAGTGGGTTTTAGCCTGGTAGGTGTAAGGAGCCTGGGAACATAGGGACACCCTCCCCTGGAAGGTTGTCCATGCCTGGGGCAGATGCAGTAACAGGCTGAGGATGCCCTGGACAGCCCACTGCTTAACCAACTTTGTAAGCAGCCACGTTACGGGACAACTTATCACATCCTCGGGTCTGTCTCTTGACTGTACAATGGAGGAAAGAATAAAATCCTCGTTACTGAGATACGGTAAAGAAAGAAATCATGAAAACTGCCCAGGTTAGAATAAGCGCCCTGCCCACTGGTCAGCTAACACAATTGATTCCGGATTTGACTGAGCAGTTAACTAAGAAGGACCCAGGAGTTGGAGTTAGATCAGCATGGCTTTGAAGCTTGACTTACTATGAAAGTGGCTGAGGAGGCAGTTGTTAATTTTGGAGGATGCTTAGCATATGAGAGCAGACAGAGAAAGAGAAAGAACCCATTATTCATCATATCAAATGCCTATTGTGTGAGACACTCTGCTTAGAGATGTATATGAGTTATTTAAAATCAGCTCCATTGCTATTATCTCCTTCACTATCCTCACTCTCTCTGTAATTTTTATTATAGTTTTCATTTTGCAGATGAGGAAACTGAACCTCAGAGAGCCGATGTGACTAGCTGAGAAGCACACAGTGGGAGGGCTGCAGAGAAGTATTTGAACCAGATCTCAGGGACCCACGTTTCTTCTGCCACATCCCAGACCTATCCTTCTGCCTGGAATCCTCTGCCCCTGTTGATGTCATGGCTGCTTCCTTCACATCTAAACAGTTACCTGTCCAGAGGACCCTTTATTGATCACTCCACCTACGTGGGTCCCTTTGTCATTCTTTATCACCATACCTGAGCTTCTACTTTCCATAGTCTGTAAGTCTACATTCCTTCATTCCTTTATTCATGTATAAACATGTGAAACTATCATCATTGAAGACATATATTTTCCTGATATTATTCCAAGAACTTTTCTTATATTATTTCCACATATGTGACATTGATCATATGAGGTCAGAACTTAGCAGTTGACATACGTTCATTCATTTCATTCCATAACCACACTATAAAGATGACATTGATATTTTCATTTTTTAGATAACAGTGGAGAGACATAGAATGGTTAAGTAAATTCCTCAAGGTCATGGAGTGAGTAAGTAGTATCTGTCTGTTCCCTCCACTGGATTCTATGCTTTAGGAGAGCAGGGAGCCTATTCCAAAGCCTGAACTAGCAGGACCATCATAGGTAGTCAGTAGACACTGAGTCAGTACCCAGATTTAGAATGCTCAGTGAGGAGAGCACAAAAGAGTTAGGAAGCTAGTGATGAGGTTTCCTTTTGTGTTCAGAAACAGCTGCTATATGTCCTACTACACTTATTCATTGAGCCCTTTTCAATGTCCAAGTACTGGCTTAGGTGCTGTGCTCTGGGGAGCGGTGTGCATGTGCTCATGCCCGGATATGCACATGTAAATGCATGTGTGCACAAGTGGGCACGTATGTGCATGTGTGATGGGCTGATGAGTCTAAGCCATGGAATATCAGGCAAGTAGGTCGTAGCTCACCACCATGAAGTCATGGCAGAGGGACAAAGACTTGAAATTATCCTGCCTATGCCACCCCCAGGGAGAAAAGCTGGCCACGGGCAGAACTGTTCTCTCGGTGCAAAGGAAGACTAGGATAGGGGAGGAGGAAGGGATGGAGAATAGGAGAGCAGTCAGGGCCACAGGGGTATTAAGCTTTGATGCTATGAGTGATAGTAGGTTATGGAGCAGCTATTCAATGAATTTTTGGTACTTTCTCCAAAACCCAGCTGGGAGGCTGCAGTGGTATTGGAAGAAATTGGCAAGGTAGGCAAGGTCAAATCAGCAGGGCCTTTCTGTCTAAATAAAGAATTTGGCCTTCACCTGAACCAGCACCATTGGAGACCTCTGAAGGGTTTTAAGCGAGGAAGAAATAATGGGCCTTGCATATGTAAAGATCACCTGGTGGATGATGGAAGAGGGAGGCCATATGGGACCAAAAGAGTGATGGAGAGGGGAGGTTGGAAGGGTGGGTCGTGGAGGGACCTGGAGATGAGAAGGGGTGAAACCAGTAGGTATAGTTGGTCCCGTCACTGTGGGGTGAACTGAAGGGCATGGCACCCAGGTTGCTAGAATAATGGAGAAACCACTCACTAAGTTAGAGGAAACTGAAACAGACCAAGAAACTGCATATTGGGGGAAGAAGAATAGAACTTACTGGTAAGAGGATGGACAACTCTTTTATAAAGGGCGAAGATACAAAGGCAAAACAAAACCATGCTTCCATGACTAAACCATCACTTCTCCACACAACCTCAGGGTCTCAGCTTTTTTTTTTTTTTTTTAGACAAACTATCACCATGTTGCCCTTGGTACGGTGCCGGGGCTTCACAGCTCACAGGAACCTCAAACTCCTGGGCTTAAGTGATTCTCTTGCCTCAGCCTCCCAAGGTGCCCACCACAATGCCCGGCTATATTTTGGTTGCAGTTGTCATTGTTGTTTAGCAGGCTGGAGCTGGGCTTGAACTCGCCAACCTCGGTGTATATGGCTGGTGCCCTACTCACTGAGCTCTGGGAACTGAGCCAGATTTTCTGCTTATTTTAAAGGCCTATTTAGAAGCATCATCTCCAAGGTTGGATGTCGGCATGGACTTTACTTCAAGCAAATTATTCTCACGTCATTACAACTTAACAGGTTCTTCAACAGAAATGACATTATTTCTTTGGAGTGTAACATTTCATTCCTCACTATATTTTAGGAAATCTAGAAAATAAATCATCAGCTCAGGAGCCATTCATATTCATTTGTTTTTTTGTTTTTCCTTATCTATTTTACACAGTCTGATATGATGAGAAGCCTAATTTTACTTTAAGGGGGAAATGAATTTACTATAACAGGTAGGTATCATTTACTAAGCACCTACTGTGTACAGGCAATTTATGTATACATCACTTAAACAATGGTAATATTTCTGTGAGCTAGGCATTGACAATTGAGGAAACTGAAGTTTAGAAAGGTAAGTCACTAGCTATAGGCTACCACGTATCCTGGAGATGAAAAGCTGGACTCCAAAGTCTATGCCTTTCCTGCTATTCCTTTTCTAGAGGTGTGTCCAACAATTTTTTCTTTTCTGCTGCATATTGGAAAAATAAGAATTGTCTTGGACCACACATTAAGTGCACAAATACTAACCAAAGAAGATAATCCAAAAAAAAAAAAAAAAAAAAAAAGAGAGAGAAAGAAAGAAAGAAAGAAAAAGAAAAAAGAAAAAAAGGAAGGAAGAAAAGAAGAAAGAAAAAAGATCTGTGCACACTTTTCACAATATCCCACATCACGGATAAGTAAAATAGTCCTCAAACACTATGCACGTGTTCCACAGGCTGCAGAATGGACACCCCCTTTCGACTCTTCATTCAAAGTAGAACAGAGCTTTCTGTCTGATTAGTATAAGGAAGAAATATCTCTGTACATTGCTTGGTTAGAAAAGACTCAAACCTGCTGTATACCTGGTTTCAAACTTGCTGATGGTTAATTAACTGATGCCATGTGTGCAATTTAGTCTCCCTAACCAGTTCTTTTCTAGACTTCCTCGATAGCCATTGACTTTCAAAGAGGAAAGGTAGAAGGGAGTCACTCCCATATGCAGTAACTACCACGTGCCTACAGGAACACAGGAAATATAACATTATCCCTATTTCACAGATAAGATGAGAAAATGGAGGTGCAAAGAAAGGTAAATAACTTGGTAAGTCACAAGCACAGGCTAGCAAGGGGGGAGCAAAAATTTTATTTTCACTTGACTGATTCTATTTTCCGTGATCCAGTGCTAGTGGCAGGGCTTTATTTGGTCTATGCGATTAAAAGAAAAATCAAATCATTCTCAGGCTATAGAATGTTAAACAGTGGATGTGAGTGACTTGTGTCAATGAATGGTCTCTTGATTTTGCTGACTTAAGCCATATTCTGTCTCTTTCCTGGAAAACACAGTATTTATTTGAGCTCAGCACCCAAGAGAGGAGACAGTATCTCAAACCAGTAACAAGCACTAAAGAAATCAATTGGCCAAAATTTGCTTACCAAACTGAGATTATTATGTTTATTTAAGAAACATTTATAAAGTGCTCACTATGTGCCTAGCCTTATTCTACTTGTATTCAAATGTTTACTAATTTTGTCCTCATAGCAACTCAATAAGGTGAGTGCCTTTGCAATCCTTTTTACAAGTAAGGAAACAGAGGTGCAGAAATGTTAAGTAACTAGTGCAAAGTCACACAGCTCGAGAAAAGCTGGCTCCTTAGATTACGATCTTCATCACTACATTAAGTGGTCTTGCAATTGGACTAAGCCCAGTTATTTCCTGGGTAGAAGCATGGGGCTGTAGCTTCTGTGATTTCCTCCATCTGAGGACGAGTAGCGCCTGAATGGCCCCTTTACGCAGCCTCTGTTCCTGTTAAGATGCCCAGACCAATTGCCTGTCACGTGTGAGGAAATGCCCACCCTCCCAGTGGGCGGGTGCAGGAGGGTGCTGTCCACCTATCTGGTGCTGACCATGTCTCTGCATTCCCCCTATGGGAAGGAGGAGAAGGGAGTTCAACACTACCCTGTGCAGCTCCGCACTTTGTGTACAAACAGAGGACAATGAATGTTGGTAAATGTCATATACCTTTCTAATCACTTTTCATGTTATTGATCATTTACTTCTCGTAACCATCTTACATGATGGGGACAATTTTCCTCTGCGGATGGGAAACTGGGGAACTAATAGGCTAATTAGCCTGTGGGCACAGAGCTTAAAACTTGCAGAGCCTGGATTTGAACCTACCCATTCTACCTGGAGAACTCAAGCCCTTGGCCACTTCTTCAGGGTGCACTACAGGCCACTTCATTTAATGTTTATGACCAGCCAGTGAGACAACTGTTTTTCCTCCCATGATACTGACTGGTCAGAGAGATAGATTCCGAGTGACCAGTTAGCATTCCCTGGGTGACATGGCTAGTGAGTGAGACAGGCATGGTGTGAAATTCTGGAAGAGTCTGGAACCTGTGCTCTTTCTATGGCACCCTGATGCCTGTCTCTGGATTTTCAACCAGATGCTGTATGTACATGTAACTTGAATGAGGATACCAAATACAGCGAGAAGAAAAAGTTCACCAGAGAAGAAATCCAGTAAGTCAGTATTTGAGGTGAAGTCGTTGACTATAGCATATTAAAAAGAGGTTTGGTCTTTCTCCTCCAGCCCTCCTGGATCGACTCTCCACTTTTAAAAAACTCATTCCCTAGCAGGTTAACCTCTATGGAAAATACTTGTTGGGCTGTCCTGACCTCTGGCTTCTGTTTGAATTCAGTCACTGAGGCACCTGCAGGAGATGAAAGGGTGGGGCAATGAGGTTATGGTGTCTCGTGCCCTGGCTCCATCCTGAACGTGCCACGGTTTGGCAGAAGTTGTTTCTCTACCTTTAGCCACAACTCCTGTTAGAAGCCTCTTCCCACTTCCATTGCTCTCCTGGGGTCTAGGACCTGCTCCCCCACCCCAGCTTCTTCAGGCCCAGGATGGCAAAGTCTCCCACTGTTGGCCCAGACTGCTTAACTCTTCCCTGCTTCCGTCTGGCCCACCCACACTTTTTAAATAACCTCTTTATGAAACTCTCTTCAATGACCTGTTGAGGGCACCATTTGTTTCCTGCCAGGATTCTGACCAATGCATTAAATAATAGGGAGGACAGAAGAAAACTCAGAATAATAATTTATCTAGCACTCTCTGCATGTTAGGGACTGAGCTAAGCATTTTGTGTGCATTAGCTCACCTCATCCTCAAAATTGGCCTATGAGGTGGTCACAGTATTGATCCCATTATGACATTTAGGTTTTATGTAACTGTCCAGGAGCAAACAGGATCATACCCAGGTGACAGTGCTGTTAACAGCACATCTGTTCCTGCTCAGTGTTGAGCAGGAGTGTAGGAAGGAGACCAGGGCATAGGAAGCCAGCATCTCAGGAGACCTCCAAACTGCAGCTGAGCACATAGAAACAGCTTTGGCACCTGCAAGAAAGAAGGGCTGTCAACAATGACCACACACTTGCCTTTCACACACATTGTCCTCCCAGTCACGTGAGGCAAGTGACCATGCAACACTAACTTGATAACTTGAACAACAGCTTCCACCTCATCCCCAGAAGGAGCGGTTTCCTGTCGTCTCCTGGTGGCCACACTCTACTGGGGAAGGCAGTCCTTCCTGCCTTCCTTCCCCTGTCTGTCCTGCTGCCTTGGGCAATATCCAGCTAAATCTAAGATGTGATACAATAAGGGGAAAAGGGTTGTCTTCTCTAACCAGCAAAAAACACACGACTCTGTTATTTTGTTTTTTTTTTTTAAAGATTCCTAGTGTACCCCTTCCAGATCATCTGAGAGGTCAGTGGCAGTAACAGTAGTAGCAGTACCACTAATGACAGTAGAAGTAGTAATGATAATTACAGATGTCACCTCTGACACGGGCTATCAGTCACTTGCCTTTGTCCCCCATTCTTTACAAAGAACTCTACTTTTATGGTAGGATGCAATATGCCTAGATAAAAGGTTATAGTTACCAGCTCGGCACCATGCAAATAAGGGTGACCCTATACAAAACAGTTGGGTTAATAGCATTTGAGTAAAGGCCACCTAATAAGGCTTCCAAAAAAAGCACCCTATTAGTGGAGAACACTCAACAGGTGCTGCTTATTTTTCCTTTAGCTCTCTCCTTTCCCCTTATTCCTGGCTGGTATGGGATCATGATGCCCAGGATGGAAGGGAGTCATCTCATTTTGACACCTTAAGCTTGAAGAAGGAGGCAGATCAAAATATCCTGGCATATTTAAGGCATCATTCAGCCATTGCACCAGCCCGTGTCACTCAACTTTTAGACTTCACATGAGCATAAGATCAGCAGCACATCTGTTTGGTTAAGCATCAACAGCTGGGTTTCCTACTCCACTTCCCTGAACATCTTCTTCTAACTCTTCAGTGCCCACTCCTATAGTCATTGGCAAGACATGGGCTAATAAGCACTTGCTTTGGGGCTAGCATTGGTGAAGAACTGGTTTTAATGTATTTTAATGAATTGAGGTTAAATCTTAAAATAGAAGCAGTGTAAGAATTTTTCCACCAAACACAACTTCAGAGTTTTGAGAGGACCACATTTTACTTTACTTGCTGAAAATTTTGCATTGGGTTGAGATATGCTGTAGGTGCAAAAAACACATTGAATTTCAAAAACTTAGAGAAAAAAATCCAAAACAGTGCAAAATCTCATTGATATTTTAAAATGATTGTTACATGTTGAAATAATATTCTAGATATATTGGTGACATTTCACCTGTCTCTTTTCTTGTCATTAAGTGGTTGCCAGAAAATTTACAATTACCCATGTGGCTCATATTATATTTCTTTTGGACAGTGCTGTTTTATTGAACTCTATCCATTCTGTGCCTATCAATCCAGACTCTGCGCTCAGTACCTGATACACATCCAGTTCATGGAGACCGTAAAGTGTCTGATTGCAGGGATGCCCGGATGCCCCAGCTGATTGGAGATGGCCCATGGCTAGGTGTGCTCAAGACCAGCTTACTGTCCACAGATCACAATGGTTTGTATATCCACATTGCTGATGTACTGCAGACCCATCACCAATGAAAATAGCTACAAATACCTAGAAAGAATTGATCCTCAGGATACAGTTTGCCAAAGATAGCTCTCAACAGCAGGCTTAAGGAAAAAAAAAATTGCCAAAGAAAGCTGGAATGTGCTCATGGTCCAGCTGTCATCTGAGGGAGGATGATGTTGATCAAGGTTGCACAGCTGTATTGAGTACCCTACCTTACTCCCCAATCAATAGCAAGCAAGGGGTTTTGAGGTGTTCTATATTGTCCTGGTCCGAATCCAGGCCAGGTGGTGATGAGGACTGAGATTGGTGGGAAGCTGAGAGAAAGTTATAGAGAACCCCAAGAATGACACTTGCAGAGACGCTTAGAGAGTCTGCAGATGGGTCACTTATAAAAGTCCACTTTTGTTTTGAGAAGAAATATTTCCCTTGTAATTCAACAATCTTATACTAGTACACACTTCAGCTTTACATCCATCCTCTTTCCACAGCCACTTTGGTTAACCTCATCTCTTCATTTTTAAACGAAAGAAAAATGCAAGCTCAAGGTGGTGTTTTTATATGAGACTGGAAGGTGTTCACTTTTGTAGTAAACTCTGAAAAATTCATCACTCCTTCAGTAGCTGTTTGGACACTCAGAGTAACTTGACACTGCCTAAAATATTTTGTTCCTGATTATTTTGTCAAACTTAGATGTGTGAGGCTTTGCTGTAAAAAAAAAAAAATTCTGCTAATGTGGATAGAATTGTTTTGTGTGTATCTCAAGGCATTCTGATAAGAAATAGTGGGTTAGGAGATGGACATAGATATTTTTACTACTGTGGCAATAATGCTTTACATTTCAACAGTGCTTTTCAAATCACAGCATCTCCCAAAGCACTAAAAGTGGTGAAGACTTGATGCATTGTTGAAATATGACAAGTGCCTCCGCAGTCCAGCATCACATATAACCTTTTAGACCGGGAGGAAAAGGATGGACGGCTGTTGCTGCATCAAGGAAAATGATAAAACACATTTCTACGATGGTAATGTCCAAGGGCTTGGAGCACTTTTCAGGGTTTTCTCTGCAAATCTTTATTGCTCTCATCAGATCTCAATAAAATAGGAAAAGAACAACAACTATTAGCTGCTCTTTACAAGCTCAGAAATAGACACAGAGAAAGATTTTGGTTTTGAAAATATTATTGAGTCAGGCCGTGGCAGGGTCACATATGGAGTCCCCGTCCCCTTTCGTCCCTGGCTCTCCTGTGCTACAGATGGCTAGCTGACCCTGGACTTGCCAATTCTTGCTATTTCCCCTTATTGTTTTCTTGTGCTTATCTTTGAAATAGAGATAGGCTTAGCACTGAAAAACGTCTTTCCTTCAGACGTTCCTTATTTTCCTTTCTCTCTCCTCCTACGTCACTTCCCCTTCCTTTTGTTCTCCACTCTTCTTTTTCCCCTACTCTCACGTTTTGTTTCTTTCCTTTTTTCCTCTTTGCCTTCTCGTTTCACCTAAGATCCTCTCTCACCATCCTCCTTCCTGAGATGGACTTCCAGTCCTAGCTGGGGTTCCCTCTAGGTGAGAGGAGCTCAGACTCACGTGGTTATCAACCCCACAGAGGTTTCCGGGCCCGAGCTTCCACATGTGGGCACTAGGGGGTGTGTGTGCAATACCCGTGGGGATTTTTAGCTGCTGGAAGACAGAGGCAGGGCGACTGTTCTCTGGTGAAAAAAAAAGGGAGCTGACAAGAGGAATGGAACTTTCCATTTGACAAATAGCAAGAGGGGGGTAGTCACCCGTGAGACACATGGACACAGGGACAGAAGACCGGTGTCTGCAGGTACATCAGCGGCTAGGCTGGAGGGCCCGAATCCATTCACCACCTGCACGTGTCCAGTTCTCCATTCACTACTTTTGGGTCACTTATACTTTCAGAGCAACAGAAACTAGAGGCTGTGAGCTACCTGATCCCTGAGTTTCCTTCCAGCTATATTTTTATAACTGAAGACTGAGTAAAAAATAGGATAGTGCCCCTGACACACCACCTAGTCCTCGGCTAAGGCGTTTCAGATTTGCGCTGGGCTTTAAGCTTTGCAAAGGCCCCCAAGTTTGAAGATTTCTTCCCTCTCCTCCTCCACTCTTGGTAAGCCTTTTCAGCCCCAGTCTCGAGTTTTGAAGAGGTATGTCCAGCTCTAAGTGTCTGGAGTCAGAGATCGGAGTGAATATTCTTGGTGTCTTCCTCCTTGACACATAAATGACTGATTTCTAGGCAAGGGTATGCCATCTTTTGGTGCCTGTCTCCCATGACAAACTCACGGGCCTCCGGTGGCTGGGCAGCAGTGCTGTAAAAGGACTGTGTTTCAGGAAAGATGGTCCCGGTCCCAGATGAATGGTGAGTGCTTGCTCTGAATTGATCACCAGACCAGGCACCAGGGCTGTGGAGGTAAACAGGTGATGAGGACAGTGTGGAGGCAAAGGTCATCCACAGATGACCAGGACCTGATGCACTGAGTGTGAACAGAAGCACAAAACAGCCTTGGTGGAGTGGACACAAGGGAGAGTCCAAGGCTTTAAAATGCACTAGTGCTTGTGATTCAGTTTAAACCTCACAGTGACGCAGTGAGTCTGGTACCTGGCTTTCCCTGTGCTCAGAGAGGTCCAGGGGCTGATTCAAGATCACTGAGGTAGTAATCAGGAGTGCTGCAGGCCAAATCAAGGTCTCTCTGGACCTTGCCACAGTCAGGGCATTGCAGGATCTTGGGGTAACTGGCATAGGGTTCACCTTTCTTAGACAAAACAAAGGGGAAACTTGTGGTGTGAACTGCAATTCTGTGCAAATATGAAAACTACCTCATAGACACACTTCCCTACATTTTGTATCTCCCGCCAACACTGAGTTGCTGTGGCACTGCCTGCCTACTGGTTAGTGTTGTAAAGGCCAGAGAGGGAAGTGTCTTTCTTTCTCTCTCCAGGATGAGAGAAGTCAGTGGGAACTCTGACAGTGCAGTGCTGATGGTGTGCTAGGGCAGGGACTTGCAGTGGTTCCTGAGATGGCCCCATGGCATTGGGTGAGGTTGGTTTGGAAAGTGTCCTTTTGTCTTTGGGGCTGAGAGGTCAGTTGCAGTTGTGGATGTGAGGGGAAAGACCAGCTAGAGTTCCTTACTGCAGCTCAAGGCCTTCAGTCCAGACCACCCATAAACTATTCAGGTGCCCCTGGTCTTAAGGGACTTTGGAGAAATCTATTTTGTCCATGGCTATGTCCCTTGAACCCAGAGCAGTCTCTGCAATATGTAGTCAGTGAGTACTAATGTATCCTGGAGAGATCTCTGCCCGGGAAACCTAAAGACCTGATTTTGGTCACTTTCTGCAGTTGCTTGCAGGAAAATCACCACCTTTCCCAAGACCTGATTTTCTCATTTTTGAAAGGAGCAGAGGGTTAGCACCTGCAGGACGGTGATCTCTTGAAGACCAGCAGAGTGAGCAGTAAGGTGTGCAGGTGCCCCACAGCACAGGGCTCCACCAGGTTGGTGGGTGGGGACAATTTCCCGAGCATCTCATAGAGACATTCATCTCCCTCCTCCCTGGAGGACCGCACATGGGCACGCACAGTGCTCAGCACCTGCCTTCTTGGAAGGTTCTGGAAGAAGGCGGGTTCAGAGCAGAAGATTCAGTGCCTTTGCTGTCGGTTTCCCAGTGTACAGCCCTCCTCCCCAGCTGCTGGCTGGGCGTCTCTGCCAAATGGTCAGATGGGGGGAGGGATGGAGAGCGAGTTACCAATGTCCCAGATTGCTATCCAGGGAAGGCAGAACCAGGAAGGGAGAGGAGGCTGACTCTAAGTCCAGTGGTCCCAGATTCTCCATTGACACCTGTGAGACTTTACATAAAATGTTAACCATTCTGAGCCCTTTTCCCAGTCTGTAAGTAGTGATAAATAGAATCTTCCCTGCAGGTTGTTGAGAGAACAGGAGTGAATGCAAAGTTGTGAACATGAAGCCTGACAGTAAATGCTTAATAAAGACAGTGATGCCTCAAGGTTTGGACTGTCACTGGAGCAGAAGGTAGGAATGGAAGGTGCAGAGGGAGATGAGCTGTGCAGAAGGAGAGTCCAAGATCAAGTTCAGAGAGAGCAGCAGAGGCTCTGGGCCATTCTCCTCCTCTGGGCTCATCTCACACAGTCCCTGTCCCCCTTTTTCAGCAGTGGCCAGGGAATCACATGCTGGTGTGTGATGCAAGAATGTAAGCCAGAGGTGCACTTGCCTTCAGTTGTAAAGGGAGAAGACATTTCTTCACAAATCCTTCTAACTGCCCTCCAGAGCTGCTGGTGTAACCCTGATTCTGGAGATGTGGACTTGAAGCTCAGGCTTGGCTTCATTAATTAAGGTGACACAGTGAGTCAGGAGGGAACAGGAAATGCAGCCATCCATGCTCGTATCCTACCAGCCTGACTACGGCCCCTGGGTCAGATAAGAGAGGTGTGTGGGTGACATGTCCACTCTGTTTGCTGGGGTGATATACCATGTCCAGGCTGGTGTTTGCCAACTGTCCTTGAGATGTGTGGGTCCCACAACGGGAGGGAGCTACAGCTCAGGGGAAGGTGAGGTCCGGAGAACAGCCATGCAAGGGAAAAGAACAAAAAACACAAAACGAAGAACAGCCAAGCACTATTATTATATGCTGGACATTGTTTTGGCCATTTTGACATGACTTAACATCCTCATCAGAACTCATCTCCACTTGATAAAGAAGTAAACAGAGGCACAGGGAGGTGAAGACACTTGCCAAGGACCCCAGCTAGTGTGCAGCAGCATAGGCTATGCATTTAAGTGTTTAATTTCATTGCTTCTTGCAAGTTTAGACCAAAGAGAGACATGAGGAAGATTCTTACTGGGGACTCTGAAATGGCACCTCATTTGAGCATGAGGTCAATCTAGGGTGGAGCTGGGGGAGGTGCTGAGAGTAAGGAGAGTGGGTACTGGGGGCTGGGTCTTAGAACTCCCTTATATTTCTGCTCTCACCACCTTTGGCTGTAGAGCCACTGGAGGTGGGTGGGGTGGAAATTTGACCCCAGGCCAATTGGCTAGAGAAGTGCTATGCCATTGTCTTATCCCTTTGGTGAACATTTCTGGTGTCTCCCAAATCTGTCCCATGCACCAGGCTACGTGGATCTCCCTATAAAACAAAACTCAGCCTCTGCCCCTGTAATGCGAATGGCTTAATGAAATTAGAATTGTAGCAGTGAATGCTGGCGGGGCACTGCGGGAGCCATAGAGGAGCGACCGCCTTAGGCTGTCTATGGGTGGTGAAATTGAGGCCAGGGCTTGAGGTGGGCATTTAAAGGCAAGACAAGCACTCCAGAGTCCTTGGCTGGGGGACATTTACTTCAAGTGCTTTGGGAAATCCGAAGCCCACCTGGGGGAGCATTTGCTGGGGATTGGGGAGGGGGCGGAGACGGGCAGAAGGCATCACTACCCAAGGCCAGAGGATGTCTGTGTGCTCTAGGCAGAGCCGGTTTACGGCGGAAGAGAATGACAAACCAGTGGCAAGTGGAGAGGACAAAGACGCCAGAAGGGCACGCGCTTTTACGTAACCGACCTCTGAGCAGAAGGGTCTCAGGAGGTTGGCGCACAGAGGCAGGCGCGCAGGAGGACCGCACTCCTGCGTTTCAGCAACGAGCCTCAAGTTAGAGAAGTCCAGGGAGCTTTAAAGAGCAGGTTGGTTCGCTCCGTTGTCTTACCCCAGAGCGTGGCTGGGGCGAATCCAGGTCGCCTTTCCCGGCTCGGTCCTTGTCTCTTCTTTCCCGGATCGCTCGCTGGGTGACCTTGGGCGAGCCACTTGACCTCTCTGGGCCTCAGTTTCCCAGTCTGTGCATCGGGCAATGCCATAATAGCATCGTGGGGTTCCCTTATCGTCCCCTAGGACCAGAAGAGGGCGCCGACCACTCGGGAAGTGCCCCAGGACTGCTCCTTCCCGTTGCGGGACCCACGCGTCTCAGCGAACCCGCGCGCAGCCTGGAGCAGCCCCACAAGGCGGCGCGCGCCACGGCGGTCGGGCGCCAGCGCGCAGGCGCGGAGGGGTGGGGCGGGGCACGCGGGGTTGGGGCGGGGCGGCGAGCCTGGGGCGGGGCGGGCGGCTGGCGATCTGCGCCCGGCGCCTGGCGAAGCGGCTCAGAGTGCGCGGGGCGGCTCGCGGGGTGCAGATCGCCGCTGCAGCTCGGGCGCGGGCTGGCGGGGCTCGCTGGGGATTGCCTCAGGGTAGCCGGGCGCGCCGCCCAGTCCGGCCTGAGGGCCTGCCTGACCGCACCGGCTCGCGCCCCCTCCTCCTCGGCCCGCGCCCGGAGCGCGGGAGGCCGCTGGCGCTGGGCACTCGGCGGCCACCGGGGATCGGGGCTGAGGGGCCGGTTTCTGCCCCTCTGCCGCCGCCGCCCAGCCGCCCGCCCGGCTTGATCGCCGCTGCGGCGTCTGGCCCCGCGGTCCGCGCTGCTGGGGGCGCGGGCGGGGTCCGGGGTTGCCGGGCGGCCGCTGCCCGCGCGCCTCGAGTCCGCGTTCCGGGCCCCGGGCGGCCGGCGAGCATGGAGGAGAAGTACCTGCCGGAGCTGATGGCGGAGAAGGACTCCCTGGACCCCTCCTTCACGCACGCTCTGCGGCTGGTGAACCAAGGTGAGGGCGCGCCGGCCGTTAACTGCCGGCCTTGGGCGGTTGGGGACCGGGACCAAGGAGGGTCTGGGCGGACGCGCGGAGGGCTTGGGAGGCGCAGCGTGGAGGCTGACTGGAAATAGACCTCGGGCGGACTGGACAGTCCCGGCTAGCGATCGGGACGTCTGGGTGGGACCTGGGAGGATGTGGGACACCGAGGGGAAGACCGAGAGGTAAATCGGGACTTGGGAAGGAAGGAGAAGGCTGGGGCGTCTGAATGAGACTTGACGGAAATCTTTGGGGGACTCGGGGATAACTCAGTAACTTCTGGGTGGGAGACAGTGGACATCTGGGAGCTTTGTTGGGGAGGAGGTTGAATGATCTCACTGGAGGGGAGAATGGAGTTACTCGGGGAGCTAGGGTGTTTGGTTTGTAAGGAACTGGAGAAAGAGCTGGAGAAAAAATGGAAGGACTGGAGGAGGTCAGCTGCAGAAAAGGTGAAGGGAGCAGGTGCTTGGATTGTCAGTGAAGTTTGGGGACCTTGGTAGAGGTTTGGGATCAGACCCCAGCGCTCAGCGAAGAGCCCAGCCTTCTGTTCCTCCTGTGTTGAGGCTCCAAGAGCCCCAACCCGGCCATCTGCCACCCCCCACCCCGGGGGTGGGCAGCTCACGCCAAGCCTTACCCGCCAGTCCTGGGATAAGTCAGCAGAGGAGGAGAGGTTGGTGAGATAGCCCTTTTCCTTGTTGCCTGTTCTCTCTTTGGGAAGCTCTGGGTGGGTGACCCTCATTGGTGACTGCCTTGAGGATCAGAACATTGGTGAGAGAGTCTTTGTCATTTTCACATTACTCCAGCCAGCCTGGAGTCGGAAAGGTACTGAGAAGTACTGGACTGGGGGACAGCAGGGTTTACAGAGGCACGCCTACCGCGAAGGGTGTTCCCCAGGCTTGCTTCTCTGGCTTCCTCTGTAATCTACTGAGATGGACGGTAAATTACATCTTTCTTCCTGGGAGCAGTCCTCTACTCCTCGTAGATCTGGAATATGTTTCAGAAATGAGGATGGGTTTGGGGACCACTGGTCTGTTTTGTCTCTGGGAAATGGCAGAAGCATTATCTGGTCAAATCTCTTACCTTTTGCATGATTCACTTTGTGCGGTGACAGTCTGAGGTTCCCTAGATGAATCCGGTCTGTCGTTCTTAATGCTGGCCCGGCTCTTTTATTGTTGGAAGTGAAAGATGAGGCAGACATATTCTATTTGTATATAGATACCTATATTTTAAAACAGAGACCTCCAGTATTAGCCTATTGCAACCATTTCTTCAGAGTAGTGTGTGTGTGTTCTGCTGGTGATGCTGGTGGAGAGAGCCTTACCTTTTCCAGGAATTTAAGCATATTTGAATTGTTGAGCAGAAAATAGGTTTACAGAGCTCCCTCATTTCACATTAACTGCAGGCTTATTTTTATTTTTTCAATAAAATAAGTCTCCGAAAAAGTAATGAACATGTGTTCCTAAAATAAGGAAAAAGAATTTAAGTTTTATTCCCATGCTCTTCTGAGCAGTTCTGCAGTTAGATTTGTACTCTCTGCCCTGTGTGATTTACATGTATCTTTTGTTGCCTGCTGGGCTGTCATCTCTGTGAAAGAAATTTCTTTGTATGTTGTCTGAAATCAGTGGCATTAGAAAAATTCTGGACTGTGGAGTTAAGTGCACTTTTTCTAATAAAGAAGCAAAAATCAAAGTTACATTCTATGTAATTAAGGAAGCAGTTTAAAAGTGTAGCGAGTTATTTTAAAGTCGGAATTATTTTCTGTGCCATGTTGTCCTAGTATTGTGTTGCTAAAATGTTGAAAATTCTTTTGGTTTCTGTGTTTTTACTAGGGCTAATGGCTTGTAGTTACATGAAACGGATATTTATTGGGGCCAATGTTGCCATTTAGTGTATTTTAGATGTCAAACTTGATTGCCTTACTTTTCATGGAAAATGTAATTCTTGTAAGAAGTACATTTCTCACATGGGAAGGAAGAAAAAGGTGGTACTCAGATGCTTATATTACTTCAGCCGGAAATGGTTTTCTCTTAAATCACAGGCTGATATCCAGAATGCAGAGCTCCATCATTTAAAATATTAATTATGCTCTGTTATGTAACTCCAGAATTATGAGTGCCTTTCCAAAACATAGTCTTAAGTGATTATAAAGAAGCTTTGATTTTAAATCTGATAAACATCTTGTTATTGACTATATGAAATCCTTTTATTCTTACTTAACCATTTTTGTGAATGTTTCTTTCTAAGGAAACTATTTTTTCAGAAGTTATTCTGAATCTCGGCACTGGCACTGGTGTTCCTGCATAAAACTATACAGTGATGATGGGTCAGCATTGCACAGTGTGACATATGATGGGTTTGTTGTATGGTTAAAATCTCTCAAGGCTAACAGTACCTTATGTTTACACAGTATTCGAAAGTTTCCAGGGCACTAGTTTCACCCCCATACTTGGCAGATATTGGCGTCTCCATGAATCAGACACTTCTCACATGATGGTTTTAAACCCTGTAAAAATTGTTATAATTAATATGATTGATTCTGTTGAGTTAAATGTAAAGGAAATGTTTCCTTTAGGAAGACTGATCCTGCTTCTTTTAAAGTTTCTTTCTCCACTTGTCTTCTTTGAAGTTGCAAACATTCCTGGTAGAGTTATCTTACAGAATTTTAATGGTCAGACCAGGAGGCACTTTTGATTTAAAGCTCTCCTATGACCAGTATATTAATTTAATAATTAACACATTACAGCAATGAAATGGTTTATAAATGAGGGATAGTCATCTTTTAAAAATTCAGTATTCATAAACATTGATGAACTTCCTAGCTGCATTACTTTTTTTCTAATAATCTTTAAGAGTAAGTAAGAACTTGAGCTAAGATGCCATCAAGAGGTACATTCCAATCTAATTCAGGTTGGCTTTTATACCTTTTCCAGACTTATGTTTCATGGAGGGCATTTAGTTACTGATTTTTATATTTATTTTCCCAGGATAACTGGTTCTCTTCTGCTCAGACCCCCAAATATTGAATTTGAATTTGTTTCTCTAACAAAACTAATGGGCCTTGTTTACTTGCTGTTAAAACTTAAAGAAAATGAGATTTGGTGCTCTAGACTCCCTCGTTCCCCTCACTAGAGCCTGTAGGGTGAATTGACATTGCAGTTTTTTGCCAGGGAGGTTAATTGGAGATGAAAGTAGTGTTGCATGTTTTATATTATATTTGCTAGTAGGGGATGTGCTGACTCTTACTAAAGAACAAGTTCAGAAACGTCCTGTGCATTATAATTTAATCCAACCCTCCAATAGATATTGGTTTGGATGGTTTTCAATCCAAGCCAAGGAACCATTAAATAAGATTATATAAGGGTGCATTTTTAATTATCTGATATGATGTATGGCTTTGTGGCTGGTTTACTGCCAAGTTACATTTAGTTGTTGGTTACAAGAGGAAGTGGAACAGAGAATTCAAGATTAATATGCTCAATTTGTGTCCATATGGATAAAGTTCTTTGTTGGTATTTCAAAATATTTTTCATATTATATCAATTTTTCAAATATCAGGCTTATGAGCATTACTTAGCTTCTATGTGGGACAGCCAGATGTATAAAGAGAAGATTATTACTTTACCCTTCGCATGTGTTTAAAATCTACAAAACCTGCTAGTTTAAAATTTCTTTTAGGAGACCTATTTTGGAAAATATTTCTGATTTGCTTGAACATCATCAGATATGTAGGGTGACAGAGTTAGGAGAGGAGTTGCAGACTTGTATCTGGGGCAGTGTCTTTGTGCTGTAGTGCTTAACTCTCTGTTTCATCCAGAGGAGGGAGGGGTTATTTAGTTTTTGGTTTTTAATTGTTCTTCTTTGGGTTATCAGTGTTTTGTTTGTTAGAAAATGGATGGGATGACTCTCACAGTTTCAAATAAACCATGTCTGGGTTCCGTGTGGGGTGTTGTGATTCAGTGATGTAGTGATGGCATGTTGGAATGTTTTGGTGTTTGGACATTAGTGACCTGCTTATTGAGACCTGCCTGTTATTTGTGCTGGGTCCTAGGGATTGGGAGGAAAGCCATGGTCACTCCAACCTTGCCTGAGCAGCTCTTGCTGCATCTGGGTTAGTTTGAGATTAAATTTTAACTTTTTTAGATGGTTAGACTTTCTAATTCAGCCTATGGACATTTTCAAGGCACTTCTGTGTGCTGGGTCATGTTTGTAATCTTAATGCTGGCAACAGCCCACAGATGGAGAGGTTATTAGCTCAATTTTTCAGTTGTAGAAACCAAGACTCTTGACAACTAAAGTGACTTGCCCAAGGTGACATACTAATAAAATGTCAGAGTGAAGCTTTTTCAAAAAAGCTTTGTTCTTTTCCAAGTCAGTTGTTCTTTTCACCATACCATACTGACCCTCAGAGGTGTAAACAGTTATTGGTTAAACTGTGATGGTATAATTAGGTAATGACAAAAGTAGAGTGAAACCCTGACCCTTCTTATGTGCAATTAGCTATTTTTCTCTTGCCTGCTCTAAATTGAAAGATAAATTATGCACCATTTGTTTTCATACCTCATCCTTCAAATTTCTGCTCTAAGTAATCTCTTCTGACTTTTCATTTCTTCCAAACGAGTTAGATTTTCTGGTCTCTCATAGCCCTGGGTACCAACCTCTTTAGGGTGTGATTCTCATCACACTATCTTGCTTGTATCTCTTTGTCCTCCGTGGTAGAGTGCGAGCTTCTTGGGACGCAGGGTCTGCACTTTCATCAGTTTGTATCTTTTTTGGTTTTTTTTGCAGTTTTTGGTCGGGGCTGGGTTTGAACTCACCACCTCTGGCATATGGGGCTGGCACCCTACTCCTTTGAGCCACAGACTCCACCCCAGTTTGTGTCTTTAGCTCCTCCCCGATTCTTGGCACATAGCCCTGGGAACTCCAGTGCTGGGTTTCAGTCATCACGTAGGTAGAAGAATTAGAAACCATATTTGAAATTCAGCAGTCACTAAAGAACTTTGCTCCTTATTAACACTTTAGAGCACCTGATTTGGGGTGGAGATGAGGTCTCTAACCGCTCTGCATGGGTCAGCAGAAGAGGTTGTGCATGAAATGCAGTGTTAAGCAGAAGATCACCCCAGTGCCCTTTCCCTGTGGTAGAACAGTAGGGGTCCTTCTCTGGGAGATAATGAGAACATGTTGTCAGATCTGTTTTGAATCAGATGTTTATTTACTTTTATTCTTTCTTGAGGAATTTATTCAGCCAGTGCACTCTAATACAATTAGCTCTCCTCCAAACTCCTCATGAGATTTCTTATTACAGATTAAAAAGAGAATTTTGGAGGCCCTTGTCACATGGCAGCTAAGCCTTCCTACCCAAAGAGGTCAACCTGCACTCTAGATACTAAAGGGAAACCCAAGGCCAAGGGACAGTTGAAATTGCAAATTGAATGCCAAGGATAACTTTGATATCAAAATGCCCATTTGCCTGTTGTCACCAGTCCCACTGAGTGAAGATAAAGTGGCTTACATTGTTTACCAAACAACAGAACTGGGTGTTACTTAGCATTGGGAAGAATGATTATAATAAAAGTTCCCAAGCTGAGGGCTTCCTCAGGGCCAGTTTCTGTGCATTATCTCTCCTCCCCACAAGATCTTGCAAAGTAGATGGTTTTATCCCCTGCCTGCTTCCTTTGTGTTTTTCAAATGAGGACTCTAAGGCTCAAAAATATAAGGTAATTTGCCCAGTCAAGGTACATAGCTTGTAAGTTAAAATTTCGGCCTGAAATTTTAAATCAAGTCTCAGTGTTTTGATAAGATACTTTAAGGAAAGAGATAAAAGGACAGAACTCAACATTGTTTTTAAATAAAAGTTTCATTATAACAGAAGCCCCTTGGGAATTTCTATTGGTGAAGAATTTTTAAAAAGAGGTTCTTGAAAACATGTTTTACCAAAACGCAAGCTCACTTTTCCTGTGTTCTCTAGCACAGTTCTCAACCTTCATCAAGGTAAGGATTTTTAATTATGTATGTATTTCAATGGTTAAAGGGGAAATAGAAAAACGTTCTATGCAGGAAGTTAGTAAGTGAAATTCTTGGTGAAGTTCTGTGTCTAAGAGGTGCAGAGTATTTGTGTTTTAATATTTTGTTTGTCACAGAAACGGTTGGCTCAGAGTATGTCATCTGGGATTTGTAGTCAGCTTATGGCATATTTAGACATTCTTCATCCTCTAAATATAGGGTCAAAAAGAAAAAAGAGTGTCGAGAACATACGAAAATAGCCCTATGGATAATGGTTTTGGCTTTCTGGAAGAGGGGAATGTGTTTGAATATACTTGCCTTGCAGTTGCTAATATTAGTAGCTAGCATTTATCAAGAGCCTTCTGGGTTTATATGCTTTATGTACATTATTTTCATTTAATTTTTCTGACAGTCTAAAAAGAATATATTATTCTTTTATTACTCTTATTTTACGGATGAGAAAACCAAGGTCAGTAAAATCAAAAGTCAACTGCTTTGCCCATGGTCACACAGCTAGTAAGTGATGAACCGGGATTCAGATCCTTGTCTGCCCAGCTCCAGGACGCTATGCATGTGCCCCTGAGCACCAGGTAGGGGAGAAGCTTTCACTGTGTCTGGTTTTACGTCTTTGACTTTTGTGAGGAATTGTGACTGTGCAGCTCTTCCAATTAAATGCCTGATATTGGATGGGTGATTTGATGAGCGGGGCAGATTACATACTGTGTGGAGGGACAGACAGTGGTATGGGTAGGAACTTTGTGACCAGGGCCGGTGTGGTGGGTTCTGACTGCGTGTCTCAGTGTGTGGCATTTACTTGGGGAACAGAGTTTCTTAACAGAGGGCCAGCTGGTGCACAAAGAGCCATGTGATTAGGGAAGTGACCACTTTGTAATCTGTAATCTATGCAAGTTGTTCGTTGTCCATTTCTTGGAGCCCCCATTTCCCCATTTGTAAAACTTCGGACTTTGTGCCTTCTTTGTAGGGTTGTTTTGGACATAAGTGCAATGTCTAAAATGTAATAGATGCTTAATAAAAATTCTCTTCTATTTTTATACACTGTTCTCAGACAGGTGAATACATATTGGCATCACTTTCAAGATATAAAGTACATTCTAATTTAATGCATAAATCATATAGTTTCATTTTTAAGGATAATTTTATGTTATTAGAATGATTTAATTTTCCAATACTGGAAATATTGAATAAGAAATTTGTTCTTTAGGAATCTTCTTTCATTAATGTCATGTCCAAAATTAGCAGCATCTCTGATTGATTTTTATTATGCTGTTCAAGATATAGCACCTGAAGCTTAAATTAACAAATGAAGCTTCCATAAACAGTTTTGTGACTACACATCTTGAAACGTGTCTGGACACTCGGCAGCCTCACTCCACAAGCACAAGATGTCTTACTCTGATTTAGTAAGCTTTAAAATTTCCATAATTTTCCATAATTTTTCACCAATCAGCCCCTGCTGCTATTTTAAGGATTTTAAAAGGTGTTCCTAGCATATCATTGATGTTCTTCCCTGCTATGATAAGGGCATGAATATGTGAGAGCACTATTTTTGATCTTCCTTTCCGATATAAATCTTACACTTGGGGTCACTGTTGGTTTGAGCTCCTATGGAGAAATTGTGATGAAGAGAAGGGGCCGTTTGTCCTGTTTCTCTTTCGGTGTTTATACCACGTGTGCTCTGCTCTTCTTCCACTAGATGGCGCCCCACGTAACTAGGTTACCCTCTCGGTCCACAGCGAGGCTGCTTCTGAACCGAAAATGGTTGATCAGCAAGCTTGCATCGCATTGCTTTGGTTTTCATGCATTGATATTAGTTCTCCATATTTGTAATACATTAGGAAGCATGCTGTTTAATCAGTGTTTGCAGAGACCCCGTACTTGTTTTTGTTGCGTAGCCAACATTTCTTGAGTGCCTCGGGTGTACGTGGCCCTGTCGCGAGGTTCCTTTACACTCAGTTTGGTGACGGCCACGAGCATGTACTTTTGTTGTTCTCATTCTACCGACAAACAGATGGGGGTTAGAGTGATTGACAACCTTTTCCAGGTCACACAGCTGACGTGCATCATTGTGCCTTGAAGAAAAATATTCTAAAAGCATGGAATTGAAAACTTTTTTCAAAGTGTTAGGATAGTCTGATTTATGGCTACTGGCCATTATAATCTGCTATTCTGGGGGAGTATAGTCCTCAGAGTTAACTTTATTGGAGTGTATCACTCGATTCTTTGATTTGTATAAGGAAGCAGTGGTGACAAAAGGTTTGTCCCTGTATGGAAATCCCTGCTTCCTTTGCCTGCTGTGGTCTGCTGACTTGAGGGGGCCGAGGGACTCAGCACCAGGTGCACACATGGGAAGAATCTCTGACAAAACCGTTACTCCTTGTAAGTAATTTTTAGCAGAGCTGAAAACTGTATTGAGAGTCCTTAGGACTTTAAAAATTTATGATATAGCAGTTTCTTCCATTTTATTCATATATTCAACAAATATTTGTTGAATGGCTAGATTGAATTGTGTGCTCTGAACTGTGACTGTGCCTCTCTGGGCCTGGGATCCCTCCTTCATCTGCACACAGCAGGGATGCTGCCCCTTTGGTCATCATTCAGAGGAAATGACAGTGATCTCATAATTTGCTTAGTTTTACTGTCAATTTTTAACGTGAAAATATAATGGCATTTAATCTGAGATTTTGATTTAATCTGTTCTGGAGAACAGAATTATATAAATGTGTAATATTTATATAATTACATTAATAGTTACACACCTCTGTTTTCTTTTATATCTAAATTCTGTACATCAGCCCTTGGTTATCTGAGTACAGTGGATTATTTGCCACTGCCCCGGAAGGTCCTGTTTTAAGGCTGCCTTCTCCCACCACCTGAGCCCCTTCTGTCCTTGCTTTTAGTTTGAGTGTGCTGAGAACGTACAAAGAGAAGTAAAACACTTAGATATATCCCTGTCACCTTTGTTTTCCTACATGTGTACACTACAGTTAATTGAAAATGGTACTGAAATCAGATTCAGACTATCTGGTAAAAAGAGTAGTTAAGAACTTTGCCCCGAGTCAGGCCAACTTGGGTTCACATCTCAGCTCTGCTATTTCTTTGCATTGTGACCTTGACACATTAAACCCTCTCTGTCTCAGTCCATGTCTGGAAATGGTGATTAAAAAAAGAAAACCTAAAAACCTACATCTCTTCTGGAGTTTTTGTGAGGTTTAAATGAGACATGTGTGAAGAGTTATTCAGTGTCATGCCTGGCATACATTAATAATACATGCAGGGTAAGTAGTTGCTGCTGCCACTGTCATCATCATTTTGACAGAACAATTTTAAGAGTATGTTAAGTGCTGTGGTAGGAGAATGTGTGGAGGTTTTGGGGCGGGGGCGCTCAGAGAATGGCATGTGGCATGTAGTGTCTCTAGACAAGGACTGTCTTTCACAATGAGTCTTATTCGAGGAGGTATTGGATATAGACATCATTGCGAGGCCCGGGAAACAATAGTGATATGGAACTTCTTTGACGTCCCAGATTATTAATTCTGTCTCCTGTATGTTTCATGATACCTTCGTATTCCTACTTGTCAGACAAATGTGGGTTCTGACAAGTATCATGGTTGTTTATCTCCTCTTTTCTTCCACTCACCTATTTTTAAGATCTTTATTTCTTTTCGCATTAAAAACTTTTATTTGGAAATAATTTTAAATGTACAGAAGGAAAAGAGAATTGTGATTAGAACCCCTGTATACTTGTTGGGTTAGACTTACCAGTCAAAGTTTTGTCATATTTGCTTGCTTATCCACACATATGTGTATTTTCTTGAGTCTTTTGATACTAAGGTGTGAGGATTATCACTTTTTCCCCCCCAAATACTCATATACTTTGGCACATATTTCCTGAAATAGGGCCTTCTCTTTTTTTTTTGTAATTGCAGCACAGTGACCCAAAGTGGGAAGTTTAACCGTTATGCAGGGCTGTTAGTTCATGTGCCTATTTTGCCAGCTTTTCCAGTTTGGTTTTTTGTGGGACCCAGATCAAGCTCACACATTGCATTTAGCTGTCAAGTCTCTTCAGTGCTTTAGTTCAGAATAGCTTCCCTGTCTTCCTTTACCTTTTGTGGTAGACATTTTGGAAAACTATATAGGCCAGATTTGTGTAGGCTAGCTCTCAAATTTAAGTTGTCTGATGTTTTTTGCCTGTGGCTCAAGCGACTAAGGTGTCAGCCACATACACCTGAGCTGGTGTGTTCGAATCCAGCCCTGCCCTCCAAACAACAATGACGGCTGCAACCAAAACCTGGCCGGACATTGTGGCGGGTGCCTGTAGTCCCAGCTACTTGGGAGGTGGAGGCAGGAGAATTGCTTGAGCCCAGGAGTTTGAGGTTGCTGTGAGCTGTGATGCCACAGCACTCTATCCAGGGCGACAGCTTGAGGCTCTGTCTCAAAAAATAAAAAAAATTAGATTCCTGTTATGAACTTGCTTGGCAAAAATGGCGCTGAGGTGATTCTATGTCCTTCTCAGTCGGTCGTACCAGGGGCAGGCCATGTCAGTGTCACTTTATCCTAGTGTTGGTGATGTTAAGTTTGCTCATTTATTAAGGGTGATTCCAGTTTTCTCCATTGTAAAGAGAAAAAAAATTTTTTTCTTTTGTAATTAATTAGTGCTTTTGTGGGGGAGTTACTCTGAGACTCGATAAGTAGCCCTGTTCCTCTTTAAACTCTCACAAATTTTGGGATCTATTAATATTTGTTCCTTGAATTATTCCTATGACCATTGTGAATTGGTAATTTTCTAAGTCATTCCATCCGTGTTCTTGGCTGGCATTGTACTGAGAAGGAACCTTCCCTCTCCTTTCCCCCCCTCTCCTTCTTTCCTTCTCTTTTATCTGTCTTATAAACTTATGGATTCTTTTTTTTTTTTAATAATTTTATTGAATCATAATTATGTACATTGGTGCAATCACAGGGCACGATTCATATACATTCAGAAATATTTTGATCATACTGTTACAGATATCCTTCATGGCATTTCCTTGATCACTATA
>CAUYON010043045.1:0-35649 GCA_963573935.1 Arctocebus calabarensis | reverse complement strand
GATATCTCAAGGTAGTTTTGATTTGCATTTCTCTGATGATTAAGGAAAATGAGCATTTTTTTCATGTGTCTGTAGGCCGTGCGCCTGTCTTCTTCAGAGAAGTTTCTCTTCAAGTCCCTTGCCCACCCTGAGATGGGATCACTTGTTCTTTTCTTGCTAATACATTTGAGTTCTCTGTGGATTCTGGATATTAAACCTTTTTCGGAAGCATAACCTGCAAATATTTTCTCCCATTCTGAGGGCTGTATGCTTGCTTTTTTAGTTTGAATAGATCCCAGTAGTGTATTTTTGAAGCTGCTTCAGTTGCCTGGGGAATCATCCTCATAAAATATTCACCCAGAACGATTCCTTCAAGAGTTTTCCCTGCACTTTCTTCTAGTATTTTTATAGTTTCATGTCTTTTTTTTTTTTTTTTTTTTTTTGAGACAGAGCCTCAAGCTGTCCACCCTGGATAGAGTGCTAGGGCATCACAGCTCACAGCAACCTCCAATTCCTGGGCTCAAGAGAGTCTTTTGCCTCTGCCTCCCAAGTAGCTGGAACTACAGGCGCCCGCCACAACGCCCAGCCCTTTTTTGGTTGCAGCTGTCATTGTTTGGCGGGTCTGGGCTGGATTCGAACCCGCCAGCTCAGGTGTATGTGACTGGCGCCTTAGCCCATTGAGCCACAGGCGCCGAGCCTATAGTTTCATGTCTTAAGTTTAAATCTTTAATCCAGTGAGAGTCTATCTTAGTTAAAGGTGAAAGGTGTGGGTCCAGTTTCAGTCTTCTACAGGTCACCAGCCAGTTCACCCAGCACAATTTGTTAAATAGGGAGTCTTTTCCCCACTGAATGTAGGGAAAGGGGCAAGGGGCGGGGGATGGATGGGTGGAGGGAGGTGGGACCACACCTATGGTGCATCTTAGAAGGGTACAGATGAAACTTACTAAATGCAGAA
The DNA here is from genome assembly GCA_963573935.1 of Arctocebus calabarensis. Classification (NCBI taxonomy): domain Eukaryota; kingdom Metazoa; phylum Chordata; class Mammalia; order Primates; family Lorisidae; genus Arctocebus; species Arctocebus calabarensis. Next base: position 34,715 of record CAUYON010043045.1, on the reverse strand, counting down.
TATAAATGTCTGAACATAATAACTAAGAAAATGCCATGAAGGCTATGTTAATCAGTGTAATGAAAATATTTCAGCACATTGAACCCCATGATTGCATTAGTGTACACAGCTATGATTTAAAAAAAAAAAAGAAAAAAAATATTAACACGTTACCAGTTAATTTATAATGTTATAACATGTAAGTCTGCCCTGTCCAGACTTACATGCCATTTTAAAATATTTTTTCTCTGTCCATATAAACAAGTAAATAAATATGGCTTTAAAATTCATTAAGTAGACCCCTGCCCTGTTTTGAGGAAGCCACAAAGTGACTCAGGTTGTTTCCCATTTTGCAGTTGAAGAACTTGGGACTGAGAGATATCACATGATTTGCACAGACTCACCCAGAAATCTGAGGGCTTAGATTCTTAGACCTTAACGTTGTATGTACTATGCCCACTTTATTTGTTGACTTGAAGGTAACTTTGGCTTTTTTCTTCTCTCATCACATCTAGGACTGTGAATTACCATCTTGTCACCCTCCCCCCGCTGTCCCGGAAGCAAGGAAAAGTACACACAATGTGCCAAGAACCCAGTGGCGATTTGGGTCCTGGACTCCAGTAAGAAATAGACTGGGAGAAATGGGGAGGGGAGATAAGGCACAGATATTCTCTGACGTGACCCTGCCATGTCATGCTACCATCCAGTAAGCAGCCATTTCAAATAATATATCTATTATTTATCCATAATTTATTCCTACACCCAGTGCTCAGCCACTTGTGGGAAAGGAACCCGAATGAGATATGTCAGCTGCCGGGATGAGGATGGCTCTGTAGCTGATGAGAGTGCCTGTGTTACCCTGCCTAGACCAGTGGCAAAGGAGGAATGTTCTGTGACACCCTGTGGGCAGTGGAAGGCCTTGGACTGGAGTTCTGTAAGTGACTGAATCCTTTGGGACTGGGAGGATTGGGGACGTGGGAGGGGAAAGAGTGGGAGATCCCAAATGGGAAGGGGTGGTATTTCAGAGGTGGTTTGTAGCCTAAATTATTCTGCTCCACATATATGCAGCTGGCCAAGTATGCAAGGAATCTTAGCCAAGTAAATGTGCAAGGAATGCACATTTAAAAATATGTAAATCAGGCTCGGTACCTGTGGCTGAAGCAGCTAAGGCACCAGCCACATACACCTGAGCTGGCGGATTCGAATCCAGCCCATGTCCGCCAAACAATGATAGCTGCAACCAAAAAATAGCCAGGCGTTGTGGCAGGCGCCTGTAGTCCCAGCTACTTGGGAAGCGGAGGCAGGATAATCACTTGAACCCAAGAGTTTGAGGTTGCTGTGAGCTGTAATGCCACAGCACTCTACCCAGGGCAATAGCTTGAGGCTTTGTCTCAAAAAAAAAAAGTAAATCTGCTTGAGCACCTGTCCTGTTGGGTAACTGGAGATCACAGGCTTCATTGAGTCAAATCAGAAGACAGTGGGTTTATCAAGGACCAAAAGAGGCAGGAGAGTGAGGGGACACTCTCTTAACTTTGAGTCTAGGTACCTCCTGCACACTGTCGCCCTTGACTAAAATGACTCTTAGTTTCCTTGCCAAGAGGGAAGTGGGGATTTTTATCCACTGCTGGAAACCCAGCCTCCTGTGCACACCAAGTACCATCTCTGGGTTTTTTTAATAAAAGCAGAAGAACCTTTGTCTTCAGGCAACTTATGTTTTCTGTCCTGCAAAAATCCAGGAGTTCAGGAAATAGCTCAGGATAGGTAAGAAGAGAGCATAAAGAGAATAGAGATTAATAGCTCAATAAGTATTATAATATATTCATGAAATTTAAGAGGTATAGTAAAATTGAAATGTGTAAAAACCCAGACCTTGGCATTTACTGGTTGCATGACATTGAGCTGTGTGGCTAAACTCCTTGATTCTCCTTGATTCTCAGTTTCCCTGTTTTTAAAAGAAGACCAAAAAGAATAACTCCTTTTACAAGGTTATTGTGAGGATTATTTGAGATTATATATGTTAAAGGATTAGCAGAAAGTAGGTACTCAGTACATGGTGGATAATCTCACTCTAAGGCCTGGTGCCTTCAAACACTGTTATGTCCATCCATCCATCCATCCATCCATCCATCAGTTCATCTTCTATCAGACCCAACCATCTACTCACTTGTGAAAGCTCACTATGGAAAGAGCAGTGAGCAATGAATAATAAAATCTCTGCCTTTATGAAGAGTATTCCAATAGAGGACCCAGTCATTGAACAAATAAAGAAATATATAATGTAACAACAGGAATGGATAATTATTAGACAGAAGTCAGGAAGAGTGATGGCTTAGAGAAAGATGGGATGCTCTTTTAGATAGGCAGTCAAAAAGAATGGCTGCTGAGCAGGACCTGAATAATATGAAAGAATGAGCCACTTGGATATATATATATTGGTACAGCAAAGGATACAGCAAGTATAATGCTCCAGAGATGGAAGTGTTCTTGGCATATTAAAGAAGCAACCGTAAGGATGGGGAAGCTGGAGTGCAGTGAGTAGAGAATGATAGGAGATGAGTCCAGGAGCAGCCAGTTGGCTACATGGTAAAGAGCCCAGTAGGTCAAGATAAGGATTTTGGATATGATTCTAAATGAATGGGGAAGTTTCCGGAGGGGATGACATGATTTGACTTTAGTTTTAAAGGGCCATGTTTTGTGGTGAGGAGGGCCACGATCAGGGGCAGGCACTCAGCTGAAAGACAGTGGCACGGGGAGGTGATATCCCAGACTGGGAGGTGATGATGCACATTGAGAAGGGGCTGGATTGGGGATATATTTTGAATTCTGAACAGACAGGATTTCTCACTGACATGGGTATGGGGTAGGAAGAAAAGAGAGACAAAAATGATTGATTCCAAGGTTTGGGGCCTGAGCAACTGGGAGAGTGGTGGTCCCATCACAGATATGCACATTGAGGAATTTATAGCCACCTGCCTGGTGACCAACCCCTTTCTCTTTCTGAACATTCACTGTAGTGCTCCGTAACATGTGGGCAGGGTAGGGCAACCCGGCAAGTCGTGTGTGTCAACTACAGTGACCATGTGATCGACCAGAGTGAATGTGACCCGGATTATATGCCAGAAACCGACCAGGACTGTTCCATGTCACCGTGCCCTCAGCGGACCCCAGACAGTGGCTTGGCTCAGCACCCTTTCCAAAACACGGACTATCGCCCCAGGAGCGCCAACCCTAGCCGCACCCATGTGCTCGGTGGAAACCAGTGGAGAACAGGCCCCTGGGGAGCAGTGAGTATTTGCTGAAGTCCTTCCCTAAATGGCTGGCTTCTCTTTCACTTAAGGTAGGGTTTAGAGAAAAAACCAATTAGAAGCACCTGGAGAATCCCCACCACCACCACCACCATAGGGATTGACATTGTGCAGTGTCACTTGCTCGGGGTGAACTCTAAGGGGATAGTTAGCAGCCCCTGAGATTTTGCCTGGATGCGCCTGTTAGCGGCATCCTTTGGGTGGAGGAGGGGGTGTCAGTGCTCAAGTGGCCTCCTGGAAGGGATCATGAAAGCCATGATTAATCCAGGAGCTGACAGGCAGCTCATCCCTGTAGGAGAATTAGGAGAACAGAGACATTTTTCAGATAGGGAATTCTTAATGTAAGTCACTTCCCGTCTTACTATTTTCCAGACTAGTATAGCCAAGTAGCAAGGATGCTGTGTAATTTGTAGTAGATCATTATTGTGGAATGGGGGAAAATACTGGTTAGTCTAGATAAGATTTGTACTTATGGGAGAGATACCATAAGCTAATGGTTATCAGCACAGGCTCTGGGGGAAGATGTCTCAACCTGATTCCAAGCCTTAAGACTTTTAAATTTGGGGCCCTCAGTCACTTCGCCTGTCCTCTTTGAACATCAGTTTCCTTATCTATAAAATGAGGAAAACCATAACTCCTCCTTTCTTGAGTTGTAAGAATTAAATGATACCGTGCAACGACAGTGCTCAGCATACTACCTGCCACAGAGGGAGAACTTAATCAATGTTGACAGTTGTCGTCTTATCATTGTCCTTCAAATTAGGAAGGCCTTGAAAAAATATTTAACATCGAAAGAAAAATAGGCTTTGGGATGTTTTTAATTTTTTGCTGAATAATTTCACCCAAAAAAATTATGTCATGGAATATTGGACATGTTTCATGAACTCTAGGAAGGATAAGGTGTCAAGGGACCCTGGGCAGTCACAGTTAGATATTCACTAACCATGACCATCTTTCAGAGGTCTTCTTTGAATTGTTGACTATTGGTTTTCTTATAGTACTCCTAATTCTGTTTATTTCTGGACTAAAAAGAATTAGAAGGAAGCTGACTATTTCCCGCCGGTTATGCTTCAGTAAATTAGATGTACTTTCCTTTGAATACTAATTAGCCACTGCACATTTGCACCACTGCTGCCAGTATGCACAACAGCTGCCAAGTTGCCCAAGACCTTTGCCATCCCCTCTTTTACTTTTGCTTCCCCATCAAGGCTCCCTTTGCCTAGGTCAGAAGAGATTTCAGTTCTGAGAAATTGAAGGTAATCAGGGGAAGGTAATCACTGTCCCCTGGTTTTTCCTGATTGAAAAAAATTTCAATTCATGCATGTGTATTCGAATGATAGCACTAGGATTTTTTTTTTAATTTAAATCATATTGTTATTTAGATCTACATTTGGGGGTGATGCATTCCTTTAAGATTCAACAATTCTGCCCTTTGGCAGAGTTCTTAATTAGGGAGGATGAGGCAAGCTTTTTGAAACAATGGGCAATACCATTCTTTTCCTCACTGTGCCTGTTTCTTGTTTGGGGATTTTTTTTCTAAGTTAAGCGAGGCTGAAGCTGGACAATATGATTTTCAGCCCTAATTTGATGTGTCTGACCTACTCCTAGAGGATGATGGGTGTACACACATCTTTGCAATGTTCTGTACACAAACTGTACGTGGTCTTCCTGCCTTGTGTAACAGAAAAGGTAGCAAAGTATTTTAAACACTAGAAAATAGTAATTGAGTTTTTCAGTGGTTTCTGAGGCAAGAACTTCACTTTACAGCAGACTTCTGCATAAACTTGAACCCTCTGTTAGTTTTTCCCCATGTTACCAATTAGGGATTTTGCAAACAGAAAAGAAACTAACTCTTTCAAGTGAAAGAAAAAACAAACCAAACTATTCCTTCAGCCCCAGTAGGGACAGAGACCAGGACATCTTCAGGGATTTCAGGGATCTGCCAAAAAGTTGGCACGTTTTGTTCTGCAAATGGTGGGATAGTAAATCTTTTCAGCTGTGCGAACCATACAAACTCTGTCACAACTAATCAGCTCTGTTATTGTAACAGAAAAGCAGCTATAGACAGTGTGTGAATGAGCGGGCACAGCTGTGTTCCAATAAAACTTTATTTCTAAAAACAGGTAGGGGGCCAGATTTGGCATTTGGGCTATGGTTTGCCAACCCTTGATCTAGATAGAGGGGTAACTAAGGAATAATTTCTTTAGGGAATTTCAGTCTGGTGAATCTCTTTTAACTCTATACCAGCCTTGAGTTATTCTCCTGAGGATTCATGCGAATTCCTCTGAAAGTCTGATTGCCCCCCATTGACCAGAACAGGGAAGACTATCATAATAGGTTGACCAAGATAGGAAAAATGGTTATTTCAAGGAAAATTGGGCTGCCAGATATAAGGGAAAGTATGTTGGGCAGGAAATAAAGGAATGTCACTTACCCTTTTCCTTTTCCAAAGGCCATTCTCCCTTGTTTTGTCCAGTGTAGATGATACTCTCATTCAAAGAAATGTTTTACCTGGGAAGATGTTATCATCTAAATTGGACAGGAATATTGTTACCAAAAGAAGCCAAAAGGGAGAGTCTGAAACCCTGGAATGGAACTAAGCATTCCTATTAATCAAATAATGCAAAAGTAGACTTCCTGGAGAAAGATTATGTACAGTACTTCAACTGTCCATGGGGTATAGAGACTTAGGTAGGCCTAAGATTCAGGTAGTTCAAGAAGGTGTAATGAGAACTCTCACCTCTAATTCCAGCTCCTGAGGAGGTTGAGGCAGAAGGATCAGGAGGATCACTTGAGCCCGGAAATTCAAGGTTGCAGTGAGCTATGATCATGCCACTGCACTCCAGTCAGAATGACAGAGTGAGAACTTGGCTTGGTTCAACCTGAGAACTATCTCAAGTAGTTCAGCTGATTGTCAGTAGGAAGCAGCGGTTGGTCACTGGGCAGCCAGTGTTTTGGTTGGCCTTGGGTCAGGGGTCCATGCTTGTCAGCCATCTTGGAGAGAGAGTAGCATGTGGCTTCTGGAGTTGTTTCTTCCAGTTACTAATTGGACCAGGCAGTAACTCCTGTGACCAGCATTTTAAGTGATACAATAAAGATCACAGGTGATATAATAAAGGAATGCTACAAGATTACATGATCAAGGAAAAAACTCAAGAGGTAAAATATATATTACAAATCTATTTATAACATGGAAGTTACTTTCTAACATTTTAAATTATGGACTCTAAAAAAGATAATTAAATAATAGTTCTCTGTTTTTTATTATGTTTTAAGCTGGTATTCTCAAGCTGTAGAGCTATTATCAGGCTCTACATTTTAAGAATTATACCCAATGAAAGATAAAAGTACATGTATTGATTAGAGTGCATTTTGCAATCACTTATGATTTGCCCAGCACAGGCAGGGACATTAAATGTTGGTCCAGTGCAAAATGCAGCAAAGTGTATTCACATCCTAATATGGAACAAGGTGATAAGCAGGAAACAATGTTTGAAAATGCAATAGAACCTTCATAGTTGGCCACCTCCCTGCACTGACCACCTCAAGTTGACCTAATTTTCATAGATCAGAAATGTACCTCATGTACCAGTACAGTAGGCCTACTTCCTTGTGTTGACCACCTCTGTATGTTGGCCAGTTTGTCACAGTCCCTTGGGTAATCAACTCACAGAACTTTTACTGTATTTTGAAACAATGCTACTTTGAGCTAGGGTTAGATAGAAAGCACAGATCAGCCTTCAGAGCTTAGAGCTAACAATATGCAGTTTGATTCTTGATAATTCATGGGAAATACATTGCTTTGAGGGCCAGATGGTTATTTTACAGGCAAACTTATTTTACAACTGACAGGTCAGAGTGCAGGATACCAGCAAATGCGTTGGGTTTAAAAAGATAAGGAAGTTATGGAAAGAAAAAAAAAAACACTCCAGGTGTAGGTAAATAAGAGAACTATGAGAAACTCGTGTGGGAAATGAACTGAAATACAAACATAAAACAGAGACAAACGTGAAAGACAGTGTGTGTGACAAAGTGCAGCCACAGAGAAGTTTGTCAAGGTGGAATTCAATCAAGTTCATTGGGCAAGTAAAAAATAAACAACAAATCTTGCTACCTTTAGCCAGCAAAGGTAAGCCTGTTATAAAGGGAGAAAATGGAACATTTACCTTCTAATACAGTGATATCTAAGTGACATTCCATGATGTTTTCCTGGAATAATTGAGTGAGTTCATGCAGAAGCTTAATTGCAACCACTGGCAATTCATTAAGCATGTAATATGACCTCTGTGTTGAAAGGGAAGTCAAATGTTGGTCCTAAATAGGCACTTGGAGTTTTGAAAAGGAAAGAATTTTGAAATAAACTATGGTGTCCGTCAACACTTCTGTACCTCTCGGAGATGCAGAGAGAATAAGGGAGGACAATAAAAGGACCGATTTGGAAGCCACAAGATTTTGTCACTCATTAGGTAGTTACCAAGCCCCTGTGGAGGGCCTGGAGCATGCCACAGGAGAAGTCATATTTCTGCCCTTCAGGTGTGTTTATAAGACATGGAGTTTGACAAACCCATTATAGGAAGTTCTTGGGGAAAGTCTGATTGCTTTGGGTCCCTCGTGGATAGCGTGAAGCGTGAGAATGTTTTCTGTCATGTTTGTCTCTTACTTTTCAACCAGCTGCTTCTTTGTGTCCCTGAGATGGAGATGGAGGTGGGGATTAACTTGTTGACTGATGTGTCTAGTGTTCCAGTACCTGTGCTGGCGGGTCCCAGCGGCGCGTGGTTGTGTGTCAGGATGAAAATGGATACACAGCAAGCGACTGCGTGGAGAGGATAAAACCCGACGAGCAAAGAGCCTGTGAATCCGGCCCTTGTCCCCAATGGGCCTTTGGCAACTGGGGAGAGGTAAGAGCGACCTGCTCGTCTGAACTTCCTGTGGAAAACACACAGAGGAATTATGCTGAGCAAACTGAAGTATTGTTGATATCTTATTTTAAGGGAAAAAGACCTAGGTCTAGAAGACACTTCTGGATTTGGGACTAACTAGGAGACTTTTTTAAAGTATACTTATTACCTAAGAGATAGCTTGAATACATAGGAGAAGAAAGCAAGGAGAGAATCCAGTTAAAAACTACTTTAAGTTGTTTGTTCATCTGTGACAATTAAAATATGAGTACTTTTAAAATATATATTAAATTGATCCATGGAGGCCTACCATCTTCTGCGTAGTTTGGGAGTGCTTGCAATACACTCTCATGGCACAATGTCTCCCAGTATTCCAAATTCCTGTGAAGCCATAATGAATTTTTATGAAGCTATTATTCCTATGAAAAGATGATGTGTTTTCATTGTAGAAGTGAATAATTGGCCATATATTTTCAAATAATGAAATTGTTCAGTTGTTACCTTTTCAGGTTCCCTGCTGGAGTATTTGGGTCCCATTCCCAGCCCTGCTTCTTCTAAACTTTGTGACCTTGGCAAATGATGCAACTGTCCAGTGTTTATATATTTATAAATGTGAATAATGATAGCCCCGACTTTACAGTACTCATGACTGTTATGTCATGTATGAGGTAGTGGCTGTCAAATGACTAGCATATAGCCTTCAAATAATTAACTGCTATTATAAAAATGTACTCATAATTAATGTTAATAATTGTTACTAATAGTACCATTATTGATAAATAGGGTTTTGAGCCTCTATTAAACTTATTAAATGTAGGGCTTAGATACTTAACTGTTTTGTGTTTAATTAACTAAGCATGTATCTCTCTACCCTGAATCCACAGAAAAAGCCCATATTTATAGCTTGTTGAGTTTTTTTATATCTTGATTGTAAGGTTTATTAAATAAAACACAAGAATGAACACCCTGGAGGCCCCAGTGCCAAGAGGGAAGAAAAGACAAATGACACTGATGGGCACGTTAGTCCGCACCCTTGCCTAGCAGAAAGTGTGTATCCACATCTCATGGTTTCATACTCATGGCCTAGTAGTCACAGGCAGTCATAATGGGTTTTTGTTTACTTTCATTGACAATTACATCATTCTGGAGAGCTTTGCTGAAGGGAGAAGAAGTGAGAAGTAAGGCTTTGTGATTTGTCAATTGTGTGTTTCCCAAAACTCCTCAAAAAGTTCTGTCCTGTGGGTCCTGTGATTAAGCTTCTGTAATTGGATCCAAGCCAGGAGAGTACACAAATTTGCTGGGATGCTTGCTGTCAGCACAGACCAGATCATCCCAAATTCTGTGGGAGATCTGGCCTTGACACAGCAGGGAAACCAAATGTCAGTGTTCCTGGATGTAAACACAGCAGCACCGTCCAAGAAATACAACTTGTTCCTGCCTCTCAAGTTTGGATGTAGCCAGGAGTCAGGACTTTATCCAATGTTCCCATCACCCTGTTTAGTCATCCTAGGGGAAAGTCATAGTTGGCCTAAGATTCAGAGATAGAGTAAATGTTTTAGCATCATAAAGGCCTATGGAGTATTTGGTTAGAGAATAGCCAGATTGGTGACAGCTTCTTACAGGTTGCCAGAAGATGATACTGGCTAAGTCATTATCTCCTTTATTTTATATCGGGTAGTTTTTGTCTGTTTATTTTTGGGCTTTTTCTCTTTTTTTAATTTGTGTGGTTTTTCTTTTTTTTTTTTTTTTGTTTTCTATACCTCAAATAATCTTTATTACTTGCTAATGGATTGACTTTGATCAAATTAATTAACTTCTCTGAAACTTGGTTGCCCCCCATAAAAGACTGGGCAAATAATTAGACTTCAACTGATGAGACAATATATGTAAAAGCTGTTAGTACAAGAAAAGAGACAGTACTCAATAATTAACACCTACCTTTAATGTTGGAGAGCTCTGATCTGTTGTACATTTCACTGTTTGTAATTTGATGTGGTTCCATGTATCAGAGATTTACCTTGTCTGATGCCATAATAAGAGTTTGGCTAAGAACTGTTTCTTGGGGGGAAAGAAAACTTGCTGTTCACCATTCAGACAAAATAACTGCAGCCTTTCTTTCTGTTCTTCCAGTGTACTAAGCTGTGTGGTGGAGGTATGCGAACAAGACTGGTCGTCTGTCAGCGGTCCAATGGTGAACGGTTTCCAGATTTGAGCTGTGAAATTCTTGATAAACCTCCTGATCGTGAGCAGTGTAACATACATGCTTGCCCGCAAGACGCTGCATGGAGTACTGGCCCTTGGAGCTCGGTACGGCCCTAACTATTAATGTTTGTTAAGCAAACTGTCTAATTGCAAAGTATTCTGGGGCACTCCTCTGTGACAGATAAATGTCGTACTCACAAAGGCATCCCAGAAACTATGCTATAAATAGTCTAATATTTTTCTTTCTATTGACGCACAATAGAATTAACTTTTTATGATATTGCCAAAGTGACTTTACGGAATACATGTACCTCATACAGGACCTGGTGCCAAGAAGTAGCTGCCTTTTCCTAGAAGAACTATGTATATACATATATAGTGATTTCAGCAGACAACTCGATAGCAGACATTCTTTCCTTTTCTAAGCTATCATACTTTGGACTTTCGGGGAAGATACCTGCCTATTGAAGCCAAAGCAATTTTTCTTCAGTGACTATGATTTGCCTCTTTGTGATTCGGGCACCATTCTAAATATAATCACCACAAAGACTGTACCCACAGAATAGACCACAAATCATTTTGCAAAAGACCAGCAGTGGAATCAGTGACCCGGTGCCTTTTTATGGTGTCTGAGATGTTCTCTCTCTTCCATCAGGACAGGAAGCCTGTTTGAGACCTTTTTTTTTTTTTTTTGCTTTGGCCCTAGTCTTCCTCTGCTATCTGCCTGGCTAGCAGCTGACATGGTGAGACAGGTTTGCCATTGTAAATACTATGCAGACTTCTGGGGCAGCTCTTGGCAAACAGAAGGATTGGCTATGTCAAAACAATAATTTGTCTACATTGTGCCATAAGCTACTAGAGCCATTAGGGCTGTTTCTTGTAAATAGTATAAACGGTCCTGTAAATACATTAATTGCACTGAAGCCAAATTTAGTACTATATTAAGTCATGTCCAGAGCCTTTGTATTCAATATGGTTCTGGGGAAGTCTTAACTTTTTCTGAAACCAGCTAAAGAGCAGATCAAGTAAAGTGGCATGGTTAATACTTATTGACACTTCTAAAAGTGAAGGGTTTCGATGTCTGAGGTTGTGTCTGCAGGTACAACACCAGCTATATAACCACTGTGCTTTGTATTAAGTAGAAATCTAGAAGAATTTAAAGCATTATCTCAACTGGTATTATTTCAGTGGGTTATAAGGATTTTTTAAAGAGCTAAAAAAATGCTACTCTTAGATATACAGTTCACTAGGAGTTATTTTGTCTACAATAATGGCACCCTTCCAAAATGAACATTTTAAAGAAGATCAAAAATAACCCTAGAATTTCATAAACATCCTCTGACATTCCCAGCTTTCCTAATCACCTATTACATATTATTTTTCATGAAATTTTCCCTCTTGAGCTCATTATATTTCCACCCCGTTCACCCAACCAACAGAAATACCAACAACAGAGTTATACTTCAAAAAGTCTACTACCTCTCCAAAAAGTAATATTTCATTAATTTTGACCCTCCCACCAAAAAAATATTTTAACCCTTATGAAGGATTACTCAAGACTCTTCATTGTATTGTGGTTTGGTGAAAAAAGTTTGTATTTCTCTTCTCCAAACTCTAATTCCATTGATCCTTCCATATTATTTTCTTTATGAAGAATTATTTGTAGAAACAGGTAGAAATCATAGTCTTACAGAATTATAAATTAATTTCCATAGCATTTTCTTCCTTGAACACATTCTACACACAGATCAAATTTTTTTTTACCCAAGATCCTCACCTTCCCCCAATGTTTTTTTAAGAAGATAAATGCTTAAATTTTAAAAGGTGAACTGGGAATTATTTTAACTGAAGACATGAATTTTATTTAATGTAGCTGGTCTTGCTTGATCTGCACATAGTTTTCTGAAGAAGAGGAAGGAAGAGTCTAATGCTATGGTATACACAAAAGCAAGCATATGGATTTTTAAAATAGTTTTGCTGTGTATGTGATTTTAATGCTTTCTTTATAAAGTGATCATTATTCAAATACTGGGGGTGCCCAAAAAGTGATACACATTTTAAGAGATCTTGTTGAAAATAACATTGATCATTCCTAAAAAGTAGGCGAATTACAGAGAAAATGAATGTGTGTACCATGTCTAGGTACATTTGACCAGTAATAGTACCTTCAATTCAACTTAGAAAACTAATATGTAGATAACATCTCATAAAATGTGTACACAGATTTTTCACACCCTCTGTAAATATTTAAAACCTTTCCAGTCTAGGGGCAAGGCCACTTCTGCAAGGCGTTTAATTGTGATTTTAAAACAAATTAAATCAAAAGGATTTTCTTTAAATAGATATGTTTGTAATATATTCCTTTTCCTAACTATGTGTGTGAGAGGACAGTATTTCAGATTCTTACTGTAGGATTTTTACTTTTATTTCTGTGGATACTTTGGTATAATATCTTAGTAATTCTAAATTTCAGCATACCTCAGTGAATTGTGTTAATAGCCATAAAGTCACTTCTGCGGTGCTTCATCCTTGTAACTGATGGTGAAATTAACAACAATAAAAAGCATATTTGAGGTGCTAACATGTTGCTTTCAACAGAAAGCAAATTAGATTTATTAGAGACCAAGAGTAGCAATTAGTCCTTCTGCCTGGTTACTTTCTCTGCCTAAGGACTCCCACGCAGAAGATAGTGTCAGAAGGCAAGTGCTGCTGTATTAGTTAGCCCTCTCCAAGGTCAAAATGGAGATAGCCTACTTTAACACTTGTTACAGAGTGGTATTTAGGAAGGAGATCACTGTTTTATTTGGCTTCCAGCGTTCCTAAAGTGAAGCTTCTATGAACTTAGGGTTTGGGTACCTAGTTTAGACCAACATTTGATTCCAGCTCAAGTCATTACAGGTTTAAGAATCATGATTTTCAAAAACATCCTTCAAGAAGTCAACCTTTTCTACTTAAAAAAAAAAAATGTATCCTCGGCCCTCCCCTTTTTTTTTTTTTTTTTGGCAGTTTTTTTTTAAATACATTTCTTAAGCTAACATGCCTTTCTGTCAATTCCTGCAGCCAATCCCGGGAAAATACACAGTATTCAGTGCACAAGTCCCACGGCTAGAGGGATAAATAGGAAAAAGAGGTCTAGTCTATCAAACCATAGCAGAAAGTAGATTAAAAATCCAGAAGCTAATTCAACTAGATAATGAAATTTTAAAGATCTGCTAGGGGATACCACATATCTGAGCTGGTTCTTTCGTGTTCCTTTGTGTTTTGCCCTTATGTCCTCTTGCTGGACAACAGGGAGACTGTGGTTCTCCTTAGGAGAAATTGCTTGTTTGGGTTTTTAGGACAAACCTAAAAGTGTTCTCTGAGCCTTGCTTTAGGTGCATTGGAATAATGCTTGTCGACCCAAATAATGAAAATTTATGAGCTCATGGAGGAACTGTGCTTTTGTTTCTGCCTGGCCAACTTATGAATTTGTATCTACCTCAATTTCACATTAAAGTTTGCAGCTTCTGTAGGTAGGAAGAGAAAATATTTGATATCGTTGTTTTATAACCTCACTGCATCTATCCTGTAGAAAAAATAAAGACTGTAAATATCACCACCATGTTGTCTAAAACACAGTTTTAAGCAGTCACACCTAGTATTTCCTGAATATTTTGAGCGGTACAGATTTCTATGTGTTTATATAATAAAGCATATTTATTTTTTCATGTTATTTAATTTTATATACAATGTTAAAAGTATCAGTGTTTATCAGCACACTGTAAAGGCAAGTAGGCTATGTGAATCAGACAAGAATGTATATGTTTCTTTTGGTTTTAAAAAGACAACATTTTAATTTTGTAAATTCCCTACAACCTGTATAATCTGTCCTTCAAATGTAAGTAGCCAAGTGTTAAGATTTATGTAATTGGATAGTTTTAAAATGTGTATTTTAAAGGGATCCTTACAAAGTATTTCTGAATTGGAAATGATGCTTAGTTATATAAACAAAAATGTAAGAGGCTTAACATCTTGTGGGTATTTTTTCTTTTCTACTACTATTGTCCCCAGTTACTGAGTCTCAACTATGAAATATGAATGCTCCATTTATTGAATTTGTAGATAATGATAAAACATAGCCAGAAGACAAAAAGAGTGATTAGAAGGAGTTCTGAACACATAAGAAAATCTGGGTACAGGAAAAAGCAAATCCAATGTGCATAAATTTGACTACACCTTATTTTTTATGTTCAGATAACCGTAAAAGGCTTACAACGTTTGTCAATTTTGTTATTCATGTACCTGCATTACATTTCAGAAAGCATTTCTTATTAAGAAAAATGATGTAATATAACAGTAAATTTGGACATTTTGAGGGAGCCTAAATCAGGGAGGGAGGGTAAAAAAAAATCTAAATCATAGAAATGAGCCTAGAGGCCTAATGATAATTTCATTTCCCTGCTGGATCACCACTTTATACAGTAGTCTATTGTGTTATTTGTGAATGAAAATAAGGGGGGTTCTTATATGAGTTAGTTTTTTTAATAAGGTAAAGAATAAGATAACTTCTTCAAAGGCAATGATGATCACAATAGCTAACTTTTAAACTGAGTATTTACTGTGTACCGGGTCAACTTAAGCAAACACATCTCACTGATGCTCTTGTTCTGCCCCATGAGAGAGATGCCAATAGGAACCCATTTGCCAAAGTGATTATCTACTTTAGCAAAAGCACCTCAGTGTTAGCGTACTGACTGTATAGTCTTATTTTGGTAGAAAGAAACAGCCTATGGTCAAAATCAGTTTCCTAACCTCAATATTATTTAGCTAATTTTGACATTGTCCATTTGACTCCAACAACAGAAATCCAAATTCTTTATCATCAATGGTAAATGCCTATAACTAGCAATGATGGAAAACATCAAATAGCTGTTTAGAAAATGGCAAAACATCCCTCTCTTTCATTCTAAAGATAGAATTTTAGCCATGTTAGGAAGATGATGTTCCGATTTTGACTATATGGACTATGACATTCAATGCATATTTAATACCTATTACATTTTTACTAAAATGGAGACATATTTTAAACATATTGCCAGCACTTTCAAAAAAAGAAATAAGAGCCACATCATTTGGTTATATAAGTGTGGAATGTGAAAAATAAGACAGTTTTTTAAGGAGCAAGGTCTTACAACATGAAATTACAAAGTTTACTTGAGTTCAGTGTGGAACACACTTGCAATGTGTTCAAAATAATCAAAACACTGGCCTGCGTCTATTTCATTGGAGATAACAATTTCCAAGCTTTTTAATACTTTCTTTCAGTATTTACAGTGACTGTATGCTTATGAAAGACTCAATTCTTACTTTCTGTTAGCTGTTTCATGGTAGCTGACAGATTTCTATATTTATGGGCTTAAAAATCCCAAACCCAGAAAGGAGTAGGGTAGGAGGGTTATTGGTTCTGAGGAGGAGTACAGGTCCTCTCCCTGACTGGTGTCATGGAGTTAACCTTCTGGAATTAAAAGGAATAGAAACTTTGGAATGCAGAGTGGGAGGCAGAGCTTGAGTGCAAGTTTAATTGGCTGGGAGGGAATCCTGGAGATTAGTAACTAATGGACAGTTGAGAAATATTTATTTTAAGGGGGGGAGGAGGAATAAAAAACTATAGGTCATTCCTTTAAAAAAAAAACGCTATTATTTTTCAACAAATACTTTTAAAGTGACCGTTGTGGGGCAGGCACTCTTCTAGGTGCTAAGAGTACAGCTGTGACTGAGTCAGAACTAGTCATTCTAATGGAACAAGAGAAATTTTCGTATTAAATGAAGAAAACTAAACACATATAATTAAAGAATGATATTGGGGGGGTCTGTTCGGGGGGTTTTGTTTCTGTTTTGCTTTTTGGTCTGGCCACCCCACCATGGCCACAAAACTAAAAATAAAAATTGCTTTAGGGTATATATCTTCGTGCTTGCTGGTGGTGTTTATTCAACAAATATAAGTTAGCAATCCTATCCTTTATGCAATTGCCAGGTCATTTTCAGTGATGAATGCTGCCTAGCCAATGCATGGAACTTTACAAAACCTATAAGAGAATATGCTTCTATTCACCAGCACATTAGAACCCAAATGTGAGTTCAGTGGTCTGAGAGCCAGGACCAGAGGCGGCTCTAACTTTCTGCCTTCTTCCTGTGCCCCCTCCCCACCTTGGTGGGGGAAGGGTACATTTCCCCTTTGTTATTCAGTGATACCAATTAAAAGATATGGAATGTGTGCATTGCCACACCATCTTCTTTGCTTGTTGTTAGTTCCTTTAAAGCGAGATGATTGTCGTGAATGAGTTTGTTTAACGGGCCAAACTTCCCTTTCCAGAAATTTATAAACTAGATAATGGGCAGCCAAGGAAAGGATGGGCAGGGCATAGTATGGAAAATAACTGATGTGGGCTGAATCCAGAAACCCATCATTCTTAGCAAGGTCTGTGTCTCCTTTGTCTTAGGAGGGAGAGGGTGTGCCCTTGGCCGGCAGAGCCCAATACCTTTCTGCAGTGACAGAAGTGTTCTGTTTTTGCTTTTCACGATGGAAGCTGCTAGCCACCTGTGCCTAACAATGAGCACTTGAAATGTGGTTTAATGACAAGGAAATTGTGTTGTTGGGTTTTTTTTTTTACTTTATTTACTCTAAATTTAAATAGCCACTTGTAGCCAGTGGCTTCCACATTGGAGAGGGCAACCTTTCCAAAGGCATCTGGACACCTTTAGCAATTAATAAACTAGCCAAGAAATTAGAAACTTATTAAAATAGATTGGGGAGAAAACCCTTATGTCAGCACACAAGGAGTCCCTATATAGGATGCCCTTGCATCCAATGATGAGAGCTCTCTTGCCCATATTATATTTTGTGCCTTTGTTTTAGAAAACTGTGGTGGGTGTTCCCTGACAGCTGGGCATTAGAAAAAACAGAGGACAGTGGAAAGAGAGCCTGTACGAACCACTTGTTACTACTCTGAGAGTAGTAACTCCAGAACTTTCATTGTAAAAGCAGCTGTTAAAACAAACTCTCCTCTTAGTGCCTTAGAGTTCAAATTCATCGTGGCAATAAGTTCAGTTAAGGAGAAAGCATGTTTATATGTTCAGTGGGTTGAAAGGGCAAAGCTTGATTGATGTGATTTAGTAGAAGGCAGAAGTGGAAAGCACCAGGTAGCCACTTTATATAGAAGCTTGACTTCCAAGAGCTCATTCCCTCTTTGAAATAAAAGTTTGGGGAAGGCAGCTTTTCATAGTCACTGAACCCAGTAGCTAAAGGTGGAGCACATTAGCTTTGTAGGGCTGTGTTTCAAAGACACATCACAAGAAACAGAATTGAGGCACTATCTCTTCTATCGCTGTAATTGTCATCACTTTGCAGAACTTAGCCACTGCAGTGTTAACAAATCCTATGGGTCCATTCATATTTATACCCTATACTAAATGTCCCCCCCAAAAACCAATTAAATGTATGCACCAATATTGACTGTACTTTGACTAAGGATGTCATCAACTCTCTTTTCTAGTGACCACATAAAGTATTTTTTCTTCCCCTATTTAGGGCAACATCCTCAATTAAACTATAATCCAGCTTGTGGTATGTTTTTTAGAAACATTAATCTATTATGCTCTGTGTCAGGTTGTCTAAGCACTAGAGGGAGAAATCACTTAAATAATTCTCCCTAAACCACATTCTTCTGAAATAGCTCATAAAGTGGATGAGTTGATAAATTCAGTTACCCACCAAACAGCTGATTTTTCCCCCACTAATTGTGTATAATGTGTTCCCTCCCATAATTATAGGGACAATTTTGGGTTTTTTTATTATAATGATCATATATACATATGGGATCATTTATATGTATATATATATGGGATCTATGTGTGTGTGTGTATATATATATATATATATTTTTTTTTTTTTGAGACCAAGTCTCACTATGTCACCCTAAGTGGAGTGTCGTGGCATCACAGCTCACAGCAACCTCAAACTCTAGGGCTTAAGAGATTCTCTTGCCTCAGCCTCCCGAGCAGCTGGGACTATAGGCTCCCACCACAACATCCAGCTATTTTTTTGTTGCTGTAGTTGTCATTGTTGTTTAGCAGGCCCAGGCTGGATTCGAACCTGCCAGCCCCCGGTGTATGTGGCTGGCACCCTGATCATTGAGCTATGGGTGCTGAGCTAATCCCTTATATTTTGGAGCATTTACTTTGTGCTGGGAATTATGCTAAGCAGTGCACTCACGTTGTCTAATTGAGTCCTCTCTACTTGATGAAGTCAACACCATGAAAGAAGTGAACTACTTGAATCTAAGTCACACTGCTGGGAATTGGCCAAACCAGGATTTGAACCTAGAATTTTCTGACTTTCAAGCCACTGGTTTTAGCTCAGAGAGAATCCCCTTATATCACCATATAGTTGGTAAAATTATGAATTATAACCTGTATAGAAAAAGAATGTCTCAATTTTAGACTTTTTTGCTACCTAGCATGTAACTGCTTAAAACGTTCTGGAATTAATTGAGGTATTTACAGATTTTGTCTAGGAGATGAGCAAACACATTGGAGATAAATATAAGAAATTATTTCTTTTAAAATTAAACCAGGTAAAGAGCAAGATTTAGAGTTTGAGAAAAGAATATCAATCACACATTGACATTTAGGACATTTTTAATATACAAAGAGAAATGAAAAACTTGAGATAATAAAAATGTTTATTCAGTAAGTATATAATTAGGATCATAGATCACATTTTGTCAGAGATGAGATTTTGCATATGTTTGTAGCAGTGAGGTTTGTTGTAGAAAGTAAGATGCTAAAGCCCTATAGGTGAATTATGAAAAATGATGAAATTAAAATGTTTTAAAAAATGATCTCACACTAGTAATTCTCTGTTTGAAATTAAACACATTAAATGCATCGAAACGTCTTCCAAACTATTTCTTGAGCAAAAACCAAGCTATAAAAGCTGAACTTTTCTTTCAGCAATGCTGAGTCTTGTTTGTCCCTTTTGGTAGGACAGTCATTCACTTTCAGTCCTGGCCTTGCATTCTCTTCCTTTCTTCACCCTTCCTTCTCTCAAGGACTGCCTATTCTTTAGTCCACGTGGCAGGTAAATGATAAAACATCGTTATGATTTGGGCACTTGGTTAAATAATGAGAAGGGAATTATAACAGGAGAAAAAACAGAATGGGTAGGTTTGCTTTCTTTACTTTATCTAGGACAAAGAAAAAGTTTTAGACACGGTCACATTTCAAAGACAAAGTGTTTCCCAAATCATTTAGTTAATTGCATTAAACCTTAATTTCCTTTAGCTGATGAGGCCCACAGTTCAAGCTTGATGCCTTACTCAAAGTAGGCATATGCTAAAACAAAGTTGAAATCAGTGCACGAATGAATGAGCCCAGGTACTCAGGAATTGGTCACACTGGTCTAGAAGTTTGGAAATACAGAGCTCACTGGTAGGAGGGAATCATTAAAAAAAAAAGGATTGTTCACTGGCGGTGTAAAAATAGTGATAGTCTGACTTGGAGAGTTGCCTGGTGTGTATGTAGGAGAGTATCCTTGGTTCAAGGAGACTAGAATTTGGGAAATGATAGGACATCATGTCCATAAATGGCTCTCCCACTCTTCAGGTGAAGACAAAATGATAATGGCATATACATAGGTGGAGGAGCGATGTGGTGAAATGTCGGTGATTGGCGGCGCTCCATGAAGGATTAAGGGATGTCATTGTGATGTTCTCACAATGTTTCTCGAAGTTTGAAATTTTTCAAAATAAGTTATTTTTAAAAATTTCTTAAAGGAATATAAATTGTTTGGAATGTGTATTTTTCTTCACAAGGAAGGAAAGAGTAGCTCTGGATTTATTTCACAAATGTAAACATTCCTGACACATTTTAGGAAGCTGGTTTTAATCTCAGATTTACACTATAGCATAATAAAAAGAGTGAGTATTGTACTGAGAACAGAAATAAAACCCTACTTTTCCAATGAATTTTTCTCATGATTTTCTCTTTTTTCATCTCCTCTCTTCCTCCACCCTTCCCATTGATGCAGCTGAAATGAAAGGAGTGGTCCTTTTGGGGGGAAAATCTAGACTTTCATTGGAAGTCTTGCTACTAACTTCCAGTAAATATCTGACCATCCACAGACTGCCCCCTTTTTTAAATCTGCTACCAAGTCAAAGTTCAAATTCCTTTGAAAACTAAAGAGATTTTTCAAAAACGTGTTGTGCTGTTTGTTTTCCTTGAGTTGAATAGAGTCCCCACCCAGCCAACTCACCTATTCTTGTGCTGCTCTTTGTTCTTTCTGAGTGTATTATTTCCTACTCCTTGATTGTCTTTGAATCAGACGTAACATGTTGTCTTTGAATCAGACGTAACATGTTGGCCAACCCTTTTGGGTGCAGGGTCATGGACATGATGTCAGGGAGGAAGAGCATGTTTCTTCATTGCCACTGGGATCTTCATTGTATGTGGGAATGGATTTCATGTTGCACATGTCACCTTTTCTATAGACTGGAGCTTCACAAACTGTTTACCCAGAGCCCTTGACTTTGTTGGAGTGATGTTGGGAGGCCCTTCATAACTCCCATCTACAAAGAAGTTTTGTGTCCCCCTCTACCACTACATCAATTAAAATCAACTTGGTTTTGAAAACTCGGTGAAGTTCCACCTGAGAACTTAGGATAATTCAATGGTTCTCAATTGAGGGGGTGATTTTTCCCTCCTGTGAATATTTGGCAATGTCTGGAGTTTTGGTTCTATGGATTTTTCATAGCAAAATTTCACTTTCCACTTTTTTTTTTTTGTCTCATTCTATTGTCCTTTGTAGAGTGCCATTGCATCACACAGCTCACAGCAACCTCCAACTCCGGGGTTTAGTTGATTTTCTTGCCTCAGCCTCCCAAGTAGCTGGGACTACAGGTGCCCGCCACAATGCCCAGCTATTTTTCTGTTTTACAGTTCGGCCAAAGCCGGTTTGAACCTGCCACCTTCAGTATATGGGGCCAGTGCCCTACTGGATAAGCCACAGTTTTTTGTTTGTTTGTTTGTTCTTTTGAGACAGAGTCTCACTATGTCACCCTGGGTAGAGTGCCATGGTGTCACACAACTCACAGCAATCTCCAGCTCCTGGGCTTAGGCAATTCTCTTGCCTCAGCCTCCGGAGTAGCTGGGACCATAGGCGCCAGCCACAACACTCGGCTACTTTTCTGTTTTGCAGTTTGGCCGAGGCTGGGTTTGAACCCGCCACCCTCAGTATATGGGGCCGGCACCCTACTTGATGAGCCATAGACGCCAACCCCCTTTCCACATTCTTACAGGCATTAGGCGGGTATAGGCTACAGCATTTCTTACATATGTTTGATACCAAATCCCTATTTTTTAAGTCAGAGAAATCTTTGAGGTTTTTAAAATTGTTCTCTTCCTCCCTACAAGGAAGAGGAATTGTTAAATTTTAGAGATCAAGTTTCCATAGTTCATTATTTCCCTACCCACTAAGGTTTTTGTTTTTGTTTTTGTTTTTTTTAACCCATCAGAAGAAACTACATAGGTGATCAACTTTTCCAGATGTGTGACTTTAAATTTGGTTTTTCTGTGCATAAACTTCTGGGAAAGAAAGTTTCTCTAGTTCTACTTGTCTATACCTCCTTTCATCCATACTGCAAATCTTTCTTCCTTCAGAAGGTGGCCAATGCCATATATATTTACTAAGCCCAATCTCCATGCCACACAGACACACACATGTACACTCAGAATGGCAGGTGTCACCCTGAGGTCAGAGGGCCAGAGAACATTTTAGTTGATGTATCTCCTGGTCCTTGGAGGAAAATCAATCTCAATTGTTTTCTTTTAAAAAGATCACTGTAACAATGACCATAAACACTGATAGTGACTCCAAAACTTTGATACTAGAGAAGAAATCTATTGGTAGAGGAAGGGCAAACAAGATGAACCCAAGATATTGTCATCAACCTCAGAAATTTTATGGTAGCATTCACGCTGTAATGGAACATTGGATTTTCCCCACAATGCTCAAACTTCATTTGATGAAAGACCACAAAAATATTTATTGAAACACAGACTTATGCACTAGTGCCCAATATAGAAGAGGTTATGATTCTTCATAAAGCAGTGGGTGCCACCGTCCGGAATTATTTAGAACATTAAATTGCCTATGTGTCAAAAGCCCTTTAAAATTAGACATTGAATTTTGACTTTTTCCCGAATTTAATCTTACCAATGACTCTAGGCTAGGCTTGAGCACCTGCAAATCTTCCCTTAAAAAACAAGAGCACACAGCTACCACCAAAGCTCACTTCTCTGATTGAATGAGTTGCTCCACTTCACAGTCATCAAATGACCAGTCAGCAACATGGATTTGACTGGAAGTGGAAAATAATAGCAAAGGCCTCCATATATCAAACATCTGCTGTGAGCCACAGCTTGGGTCAGATGTACTGAGGTACGGGGAGAAAGTTAAGCAAGTTTCCAGCATTATACAATTAATAATTCTTGGATCCAGATCTGATGGACAGCAAAAACTCATATTTTCCCACTGCCTTTCAAGGGGGCATGTTCAAAACTTCTAGAAATACTAACATTGATTTGGGTCCCATAAGAGAAACAATCCCTTGCCCAAGCGGAAACTGATTTAGTTCTCCTCTGCTTTGTAAAAGGCTCTCAAACCAAGTCTTTGACATCTGAATGTTTCCCAAGGGTTTTCAGCCAGATTCCTGGTTTTGTTTATTTTACCTATCACAAGTCAGAGGTAGCTAAATATTTGCATTTCTGAATAGAACATTTTTACACTTGGCTTTCAAAGAAACTAAAAAATTGGACTTGGTCACCTAGTAATCTCAGACCAAAGCTCTGAGATGGATGGGCTTCCCTGTACACATTTACAGCACCCTAGAATGATGAGGATTAGTATATCTGTAAGGGAAAGTCCTGCTGAGCTAAGAAAACTAGATCTTTCTGCAGGTGTCCTGATCCTAAAATCTGGGTAACAAGTAGCCCTCGTAAGAGATAGGCTTGATGGGAGCTGGCTAGATAGAATATAGGAGGATGGCTGTGATTTCATTCTGCTGAGTTTAACTCGGTAGAGTTTGAGTTAGATGTTGGTTTTATAATCCTGGCTGTCCCATACTTTAAGAACAATTTTCCAAATGAAAGAAAACTTAAAATTTTTTTTAAAAATTAAAAATATCAGTATAGAACTGAGACAAACTCTTTTGGAACATGTGTGAGAGTTCAGGTTTTTGCTTTTAGATGTTTAGCCAGAGTGGACAATAAAAAATACTTGACCTTCTAGAATCCATTCTTTTCTGTTGCATTTCTTTGTATTCTGTTTTCAGTCTGTTTATCTACATTTTTTATAGGGAAAAAGTGTACTCTAGTGTGGCATCTTTGGGAAGGAGAAACAATATTATATGATAGGCTATCCGGTGGTACCCATGGGAGAGCAGAACTTTAAATGTTAGTCTTAACATTTGCAGGGCACTGAAATATTCTAAGTTCCTAGCTTCTGCCTGCTGTCTGTCTTGTGTTATATTCTCAGATAAACTTCCCCTTGGATGTTCCCTGTGTAGTATTTAATTATGTAGCTGTGAATTAAATATTAAACCACGAGAGTACTTGGCCAGTTTTGGACTGAATGGACATAAGAGATAGAGCAATAGTTATTTATTTGGTTCTGACAATAAACTGAGCATTGTGCAGAATGTTTGCCTAATCCTTAAATATTCTCATGAGATAAGTGGCTCTGGGTCCTATTCTGTTGTTTATTCACCCTTTCATGCATTCATTTGAACATTCCACAAATATTTGAGTGTGTTCCCTAAACCAAGCACTGTTCTAGGCACTGTGGATACAGGAGTTAACAAAACACAAAAAGCCTAAACTTGTCAAGCCTATATTCTAGTAGATAGTGGAGATAAGCTATAAATAACAAACAAAACCCCCCCAAATGGAAGACAATGTTAAGTGTAATTCATAGATAAAGTAGGGAAGAGGGACAGGGAACAGCATGGAAAGTGGGGTGAGAACTGTAATTATAAGCAGGTTTGGGGAAGTCTCCATTAAATAGGTAACATTTGAGCAAAAATATGGGGAAAAGCAAAAGCAAGTCACATAGGAATCTACTAGGGCCATCTTAGCAATAGCAAAGTGGCCAGTGTGACTGGAATAGCTGGGTAGCAATCACAGAGGAAGCTGAGATAGATTGTGTGGCAAGGGCAGGTAGGAGAGGGTCAGACCATTGGAAGGATCTTTGCTTTCACCTTGAGTGAGAGATAGGAGCCACTTTCAGTGAAGGGGGTGCTGAGTAGAAACATGAATTTGTTTTAAAAGGATGACTCTGGTTTCTGAAGTCAGAGGAGGGCACAGGAGGAACATCTGTAGGGAACAGGAGACCATTAGAAGGCCATTGTAGTAACTCAGCTGAGAACAGTGGCTCAGATGACAGTGTTCACAGGGAAAGTGGTGAGAAGGATTCTGATGGATCTTTACGGTCATGCCACCAGGCACAGTGGCTCGTGCACATAATCCTAGCACTCTATGAGGCAGAGGCTCATGGGAGGGTTACTTGGGGTCAGGAGTTCAAGACCAACCTGAGCAAGAGCAAGATCCTGTCTCTACTAAAAATAGAAAAAAATAGCCAGGCTTTGTGGCAGATGCCTGTAGTCCCAGCCACTTGGGAGGCCAAGGCAGGAGGATTACTTGAGTCCTAGAGTTTGTGGCTGCAGTGAACTATGATAACTGTAGCCTAAGCAACAGAGCAATACCCTATCCCCCACCCCTAGGGAAAAAAGGCAGTTCCAAAGGAGAGCTGAGATTTTGGTTGTGGGGTGTAAGAGAAAGAATGGAGTCAAAGTGACTCCAAGTTTTTTGGACTGGGCAAGTGAAAGAATGGTTTCCATCAACTGAAATAGGAAAGTCTATAGGACAAACAGACTTGTGGAGGAAGATTAGGACTTCTGTTCTGAATATGTTAAGTTTGACATGCGTATCCTCCGTCATTTCCTATCTCTGTTGTCAGAATTGGAGATTGTAGATGCTTGTGGTATAGGTACACATTTTGCAGGCGATGGCAAAGGAAGAGAGAGTACTGGTCAAACCAGGTTGACTTGTCCCCAAACCGTGGTTTCATAACTCCCTCCCTCTTTTGACTCATTCCTTCTATTTCCATTTGAATACATCTCAGGGTAATGGAAGAATCATTTAAATTTGCAGAAAACTATCAAACACAATTTCATCCACCTTTAATGCCAAGTCTTCTGTGTTGTAAGCCATTTATCTTTTTGCTGATTTTTATTTCTTCTCCTCTAGTCCTTTCATACTGGAACTGAGCTGTTTCTTTACCAAAAGGTAGGCAGGAACAGGTGAAAAGAAAAGCCACAAAGAACTTGAATAATATGTGTTGAGAGTGACTGCCATCTGAACTCCCCATAGAGCAATGCAAAATTGGAGGATGAATGTCTAATTCAATGATGATGTTAAAATGACCTTTTTCTCTCCTAATAAGATGTATTTCTCTGGATACAGGCTCAGATATGTATATACACATCTCAGTTCTGGGGTTGATAGTAATATCCACCCAAAAAGAGATTAGTTACATAAACTGCTTCCCAAAATCTTGTGAATATTTCAGTACAGTGTATTTGGTGTGCCAGCCTGAAAAGGTGTTCCTTTCACATCAAGCTCATGAAGGTCCAGATGGACAAAGAAGATAAGATTGGATAAGCCAATTGAGTGAACTTTGTCCTTATGTCTTGGAAATGCCTGACAGACACATAAATAGCTTCTTTGGGAAGAGGACAAAGTTCAAGGGGTGGACCTTGTTAGATACGTGAGTGTCCAGAGGCAGACTGGAACCATTCTCAAAGGTGGCTGAAGCTTCCCAGTCCCATCCCTAACTAACAGCCTTTGGCAGTCACGTAAGTCAAGTCAAGAGGATCTGCTCCAGCACTATCATTTGTCTGCTGTCATTTCCAGGTAGCCATGAACCCTCCGGCCAGGGCCTTCCATCACAGTCCACCTTGAGAGTACTAGAAAACTTTGGTCACTGTTCCTAACAGGCATAACTTTCCCATCAATTACTTACTCAGATGCTTCTTCACTCTCCTTTGGAACAGCTGAGAGTAAGGATCCTGGAACAAATATCTCACCCACTGCCCTCTCTGTCCTCCAGACTGCTTCATAAATAGCCCCAAGGCAGGCTCAGAGAGGGCTCTTACACTGTCATCTCCTCTTTCCTAAAAAATGCCAACATGTTATTCTGCTGAAGTCAGGTTACAAATAGTCACTGTGTTACCCTTGAAAAGGAAAAGAAGTCTGACAAAAACAGGCAGTGCTCTTGGGAAGAGAGGGAGCCAAGGACACAAGAGTGTCATAGGGCCTGGTGCTATGCCTTAAGTTCCCAGGAGCATCCCTGGTGTGGCCCTGATGGCACCCACGGGGTGCTGCATTCGGAGACTTTTTCTTTCTCTCTAGATGGGGAGAAGAACCTCAATTTAGGTTTTACAACTTGCATAACTAATTTAATGCTAAAATTTGATTTGCCACCTAATATGAAGTTGTTATATTGTGAGGTGGGGGAGGGGCAACTGGAGCGTCCCCTGTCCTAGTGTTCCCAGGGTAATGGGGATGGAGGGCACTAGTCCCTCCCTGTGTCTCCCCTCCTTTGCTGGCCCTGCCATCTCCCTTGCTGGGCATCTGCCGGGCCACCTACTTGGCCCCTGTATTGACAGCATGTGCCTGGAGCCTACATGTGCTCCAGGAGTTGGCATGTGACTCTTAGTTCCTTTTCATAGACCTTTGTAGCATCACAAAGCCTGGGGGAGGGGGGTGCAGTGGGGATGGGAGGGTGGCCTAATGCCCCATCTGGCTGCAGTGATGACCATGACTCTCACATCCGCTTTCTTCTTTGGTGTTCCCTGCCAATCTCTCCCAGCTCTCAGCTCCTTGTCATGGTAATAAGTGCCAGGGTGGTCCTAGCCACAAACAGCCATCAGGCAGGCCTGTCAACACTGGCTTTACGGCCTCAAGTCACAGCCCTTGTTTCCTGGTAAAGCTATCTATCCCTTCCTCCTCAATATTGGGTCCCTCTTGCCCCTGTTCAGAGTCATTCTTATTTTGTGAGAAACCCTATAAAATCCCTCTAAATGGGTTCACATTGCCATTAAGGAAATATGCTTTTTTGACAAAGGATCATGACAGCTCCCCAAGCCGGGCAGAGCGTGGACGGGAAGTGACTGTATTCCCTAATGGTGACACTGTGATGATTCTGTGTCTCAGGCCGTCAAAGAAATGACATCCCCAAAACAAATGAGAATGTGCATCTCTTCCTCAGTATCTTTCATAATATCCTTTGTAATAAAAGGTTTCCTTGTGGGGGAAGAAATGAGAACTGCCAGTAGTTCTTGAGACAGTAAGTGCGAGCAGGGAGTGATGGAATAGAAAGAGATGTGGCATTCACCTGTGATGCCTTTTCTTTCCTTTGCTGAGAAGACCCCTTGTTAATAAGTAACGGTCTCTAACAGAAAAGGACGCTACAGCTGGAATCTTCAACATTGATGTCTGCTCTGTGGAGTTCTCCATGACCTTTGGAAAAGAAAGCACTTCACTCATTCATTCGCGTGAGATTTTACCAAAGTCCCACCTTTACCCATCAATGTGTGTGTTAGAATTTAAATCTTGGAGTTCGTTATTTAAAATATATATTTTTTAAATACTCACCTTTTTAACTTCCTGGTAGATGTTCTAAAAGACTCTCCTGAGTAGAAACAGTAGCAGTGGTGATGGTGACAACATGTATTATTTTTATTACGTGTATGCTACCTGGACAATACAGAGAGCTCCGTGTGAGTCGTCTCATTTAATCATGACACCAATATAATTGGGTATAGATATGCTACTGTCCTATCTGACAGACAGCAGACCTGAGCTGGGAGAGGCTAAGTCATTTGCGTCCCCGGGCACCATGTACAGTGTGGTAGGTAGGATTCCAGCCCGGGTTTGTCTGACTCCCAAACGTGCTATATTTTAGAGCAAAGTGAAGGCAGCCACCTCCTGCTGCCAGCTGCTATTTCCTGTGTTAGGACCTAGGCTCAGTCAGCCCTCAGAATTTGATCTTAACTCATAATTTTTTTCTTTTCTTTCTTTCTTTTTTTCGAGACCTAATCTTACTCTGTTGCTCCAGGTATGAGTGCTGTGATGTCACAACTCACAGCAACCTCCAATTCCTGGGCTCAAACAATCCTCTTTCCTCAGCCTCCCAAGTAGCTGAGGCTGCAGGTACCATCATAACACCTGGCCAGCTTTTTTTCTATTTTTAGTAGAGACCGGATCTTGTTCTTGGTCTCGAACTCCTGAGCTCAGGCAATCCATCCTCCTTGGCCTCCCAAAGTGCTGGGATTACAGACATAAGCCACTGGTCCGGCCACTAACTCATTCTTGTTTATGTTGGCGTTGGCAGTCCCTGAAAGCCACATGTGCAGAATCTATACCCACCTGGCTGTTCCTTACCCTTCACGTGAGCTCTGTGTCCACACGCCCAGTTTGGAATGGAAAGAGTCAGGTGTCTGGTTAGCTGTGGGTTCTGAGCATTGTGCAGAGCACTGGAGCCCGACCGCAGACTCTCAGTGTGACTGCAGCCAGATCGTGTCCCCTACTAACAACCAAAGCCTCCGGAGCCTGCATCTCTTCTACCTTGCTTCGGGACTTTGAGCGTGCCGTGTCTTCTTTTCTCTAGTCTTGAATTTGTGTAATAAATAGATAGACTGAATAATCTTTGAGATAGTTTTTCCTTGGTGAATTGGCAGGCCAGAATTTACAACTGCAGCCTTTCGTAGAGTCCACAAAATTCATAATTCACTGTGTGGCATCCAGCAGGCCTCATGGGGTTGATAAACCCTGAAAAGATGGCTAAGAGAAAAGCAAGGTGTGGCTCCAGCCAAGGGGAGATGTGGCCCTTCACTGGCAGGATTGAATACGTGCTTCTTGTGGTGGCTTCTTTGCAAGGTGTAAAGGTGTGGTGAAAAAACAATCCAAGTCAGAACCGTTAAAGTTGCATAGCTGCTCTCTGGGAGACTGAGGTATTAGCGGACTCTAAAATAGTCTCCAATGACATTTCTTGAGGTCTGCTTTCTCTTTTCACCATGGGCTGGTGGAGGTGAGCAGCCTGTTTTCTTAACCAAGCCCTCTTTCCAATATAGCTTAAGGATTAAAATGTTGGTTCTGGGGACAGAAATGCTGTCTTTGAAGTCTAACTCTATTACTTCCTGTCTCTGTGACCCTGGGCAAAAGATGTCACCTATTTGACCTTCAGTCACCTTATCCGTGTAAAAGAAAACTGATAGTACCTGAGCCACCAGGCTGCTGTCAGGAATTAAATGAGAAGCCAGTGTCCTTCAGCCCAGCATCCTAGTCACAGTACCAAGGTAACGCAAGCTGCTGATACAATGTTTGGCCCAAACTGAAAGTGCTTCTGGGTGGCCTTTGTGAATCTAAATAACTTATGCCAAATTAGTTCAGAATTAGCGCCATGAATCAGATTCCAGGTGGTTCTTTCCTTCTAACCTGTACAAAACCATGACATTTAGTTTATAGTACACTTCTTCTGTGATGGTTGCAGCTTTCATATATTCATTCACTTCCATAAATATTTGTTGATGGGCTACAGAGTGGAAAGCAGTAAATAAACATGGGTGAATTGCAGCTACTGACCTTTTGCTATGTGACATGCCCACATAATTTTTTCAGGTCTTTCATTGAGCTGTGTTTGAAACTTTGATCTCTAAGCCTTTGTACTTGAATGTGGTTATTATATTAGATGCCTAATATCTTTGCACTTGAATATGGTTCTTTCAATGGAACAGTAGGTACAGGGTGGCATCCTTTTGCCTTTCCAGGTTGTGTGACACTCATGCAGTCATCACTGATCACTGTAACTGGCAAAGGCAATCCCAAACCTTGCTTGTAAGCACTGCATCCTCTCTGATAACATACTTTCCAGATGAAGTTTGACTTTATGCTTTGTTAAACACAATCCAAATGAGAACAGAATGAGGAAGAGCTTATTGTTGTGGTGAAAAGATACAACTGGACATTTTTTAAATGAAGCAATTTAAATATTATTTTCATATTCTGTAGAATTACAGGGGAAAGGCCTTGACAGTCTCCTGTCTTAAAACAGAACTCTTTCCACCTATCTCAGAGGGACAGTTATCCATCTGATTGTCAAAAATGCTTAGATAAAAAGAATCTTGCCTTAGCATGGTAAAGGGTTCTAGTGTGAGAGACGTGATTCTTAGCCTTTCAGTCCTGGTTATTTTCAACCTATTTGTCAGCCAGTCCTGTAGGTGGAAAAGTGGACTAGTCGATCAGCGTGTGCACTCCGCATTTCACATAGACAGAATCTTGTCCATGTGTATTGCTTGGGGATGGGCGTCACCCGGATGTGTAGAACCTTACCAGACAGTGTGCCACGGCATCTTCTCTGCATCCCCCATCAACGCACACATGTCCAGCAGCTGCTGCCGCTGCTGTGTCCTAGTCCCCACCCCACCCCATCCAGTGCTTTCTCTAAGCTGCAGGATCTTCCAGCCCCACAGAGAAGCTTCCTTCTGGCTAAATTGTGTGCATCCCCAACATCCTTTTTTTTTTTTTTTGAGACAGAGTCTCACTTTTTCCCTCTGGATAGAGTGCTGTTGCATCACAGCTCACAGCAACCTTATACTCTTCTTGGGCTCAAGCAATTCTCCTGCCACAGCCTCCCGAGTAGCTGGGACTACAGGCGTCCATCACAATGCCCGGCTATTTTTTGTTTTTTAAGAGACAGAGTCTTACTCTTACTCAGGCTGGTCTCAATCCCATGAGCTCAAGCAATCCTCCCGCCTCAGCCTCCCAGAGTGCTAAGATTCCAGGCATGATCCCCAGCACCCGGCCCCCACCTTCCCCTTCTTATTCCTCCTCGATTCCTTACAGTATCTTTACCAGCTCAGTGTGGTGCTCCGTCTTCACTTCGGTGTCCACGTCCTCAGCAGCCTCAGCAGCCCTGAGGATTTTATTCTCTTTAGCTCTTCACCCCTTCTCATCCAAGCAGATGCGACAGGGTGGTTTGCTGGCTTCTTAATGACTCAGAGACCGTATGCCTCAGTATAACTGATGGAGGGTACCCCCAAAACCAGGGAAAGCAAACCAGACCCAAATCTATCCACATGGCATCCAGAGCTGCTACTACTTAAGAGAGCAAGCCTTAGGTAGAGGTTAAGAACAGACTGCCCACATCTTGGCTTTCATTTCTACCAGATGAATTGAAGTTCAAGGATTTTAAACTCTTACACTTCAGTTAGTGGAAAGTGTTAACACAACATCTGAACAAAGCTGCACATTCCAATTCCTCTTCAAACAGGCCACACAGAAACAAATGCCTGAAAGCCCACACACTTGGGATACTGACCTTGGTGTTTCGAAGTAACAAGCAGAGATTACATTGAGAATCTTGCTCAAAGATGGGGGAAAAATTATTCTCTTGTGCAAGTTGGGTTGTTTCCTGAGAGAGAGGAAATAAAAGAGTACTGTTGGCAAACAAGGAAGCTATTTCAGCTGCAAACATAAGGAATTAAACTTTCCTGACAGCAAAAACTCTCCGATATGGAGCCAGTAAATAACATGTACCAGGTGACGCACTAAATTTTTTTTTTTTTGGGGGGGGGGATTAAATTTAACTATTTATCTCAGTGATGCACACTGATGTAAAAGTTAATGACTGGGAAAGGACTGGAAATTTCCCTTAGAATATAAGAGCTGAAACTTGTGTTTGTTTGATTATCAAAATGACAGCTCCTTTATAAAGTCATAATAATTCCATCAATAAGCCTATTATATTAGAGCAGTTTTTTTTTTTCCATTGGGGTAAGTTAGAAAGCCTTAAAAGAAGAGTGTTTGCTATCAGATTATATACCTAGAGAATTTCCTAATCACCTGTAGATCTTAACAATATTCAGCAGATAAGATGTGTGGTGAGTCATGCTGAAGTATTGCATTCTTATTTACAAGTTTTTATTCCCCAAATAAGAAAAACACACATGGAAATGAGTAGGCTACAGCTAATACACATAATTTAAAAGATTTTAAGCCATCATATTTAAAAACTACTTTATCCATTTTCCTTTCATTAGCAACAAATGTTGGTTGCACCTCAGGTAAATTATCAGGGAGGTTATCAATAATTTAACTATTTTTTGTTATGCTCTTGTTACCCCCAACAGATACATGTCCACTTGTGTTGGAATCACGTGGGAGGCAATATGTACAGTATGGTGGTTAGACCATTTTGAAAACACCAGTTGTCTCCAGTAACAGGACCTGTCTCTACTGTTGCATGTCATTGGGTTATTGGGACAATTAATTGAGATAATGCATACAAAGTTTTCAGGCAGTGCTGGCATATAATAAATGTGAAAGAGTTGTGCCTTTGTAATTCTATAAATTGTCTATAACTCTGTGACTTGTTGCCTACTTTTAGGCTGTATCTTCTAATGTCCATGGTTGATTCCTAAATTAGTATTTTCATCAACTCCCTTTTTGTCCTTCATATTAAGGGACAGCTTGTTTGGACTGTTTGTATATTGAAATGACTATCCCTACAGACAGGCTTGCTTTAAGTTCTTGCTGTCTGTTTGATTACTCTAAGACAGCTATGCTTCTTCCTCTTAGTCAAGCATTCTCACCCATGATTCCATAAGTTCAATATGTTTCCTAGAAATATATATAACCTTTACTCCCAGTGCTATTTCTCGACTCTTCCTGATCTCTGTATTATGACTGTCTGTCCAGTTGTCCAACCCAGAAGCCTGAAAGTCATCCCTGGTGTTGCCTTTTTACCCCACACCGAACCCATCATTTCTACCTAAAACATTCAAGTTTAAACCTCCCAACTTCCCCGACCCGTCCCTTCCTCACCCTAACCCAGACCACCATTGTCTCTTGCTTGAACAAATACAGTAGCTTCCTAACTGTCCTTCTTTCCCACTCACACTGGATTCCCATCTAGTCTCCATTCAGCAAAGTAAAATTTTTGAAACAAAAAGTAGACCATGTATTACTTGGGCTTAAAACTCTTCAGTGATTTTCCATCTCTTGCAGAAGGAAATCCAGACTTGTTATTATGGCCTCTGAGCTCTGTTGGTCTGACCCCAGGGACTGCTTCCGGGAGCCTTCTTCCAACCATTCCAGCCTGCTCTGTTTCATAGGATTCATCTCAATGAATATTTATTATAATATGCACACATACATACATAGTAAATGGTATATATGTCTGTGTGTACGAGTACGTATATTTTTTAGAGACAGGGTCTCACTCTGTCACCAGACTAGACTACAGTGACATGATCACAGTTCACTGAGACCTCCAATTCTCTGGGCTCAAGTGATTCTCCTGCCTTATCCTTCTGAGTTGCTGGGACTACAGAAACAAGCCACCACACAAACAGCTAATTCTTTATTTTTAATACTTTGTAGAGACAAGGTCTTGCTATATTTCCCAGGCTGATCTTTAACTCCTGGGCTCAAGCAATTCTCCTGCCTCAATCCTTTATGCTGGGATTGCAGGCATGAGCTACCATGTCCTGCTTTTTTTGTCATCATTTAATTAATCTCAGTTTCCCTCACTGTAAGTTCTATGAGGGCAGAGACTATGTGCGTTTTTTTCATCACTCCCATACTTTGTATAATTTCTGAAACATAGTAGGTGCTCAATAATGTTGAATAAACAAATTAACTCATCCCAAATTCTAATTGTGCCTTTATATTATCTTATCAAAATAACATTTTTGAATATTAAAATTGGTCACTAATAATAGGGATTTTCTGTCCTTATTCCACTCTTAGAAATTTGTAGGGATATATTTAGGAGTTACATTCTAAAAGCCTTCTAGAATAATATCCCACAGTCTTTATATATGTCAAAGCACCGTAGGTTGAATTTTTATTTTGGTACAGATATTCAAATTTGGCTTCTTTCTTTCATGCCATATCTTCTATTACAGTGTTTTTCAACCTTTTTCAAATCTCATGGCACACTTGAACCTATAGTTAAACTTCCATGGCACACTTAAATTATGTTGATTTTAAAAAAAGAGTAAGAAAAATAATATACTTACTGTGCTTTGAACTCTTTTGTTTTTTTTTTTTTTTGTAGAGACAGAGTCTCACTTTATCGCCCTGGGTAGAGTGCCGTGGCGTCACACTGCTCACAGCAACCTCCAGCTCTTGGGCTTAAGCGATTCTCTTGCCTCAGCCTCCCTAGTAGCTGGGA
>CAUYON010043042.1:0-48580 GCA_963573935.1 Arctocebus calabarensis | reverse complement strand
AAATACACTCTGCCCCAGCCAGGCACCGATAGTAACACAGTGTTATAAAACAGCAATGAGACAATGTGATAGTGATTTTGATGACGTGTTGCCTGGAACAGTAGTGAGACAACGTGATAGTGATTTTGATGATGTGTTGCCTGGAACAGTAGTGAGACAACGTGATAGTGATTTTGATGACGTGTTGCCTGGAACAGTAGTGAGACAATGTGATAGTGATTTTGATGACGTGTTGCCGTGGAACAGTAGTGAGACAATGTGATAGTGATTTTGATGATGTGTTGCCTGGAACAGTAGTGAGACAATGTGATAGTGATTTTGATGACCTGTTGCCGTGGAAATGGAAGCAAATTCCTACTGGCGAAGTGCTGGACAAAGCAGCAGAGGGGACGCCTCGTTGGTACGGAGGACTCATCATTCGTGGTCAGCAGAGTGGCTTCCCTTCTTCTCCCCATGGAGCACATTAGTGTGGCCTGTGACTCCCGGTGAAGTGATCGATAAAAGACTGGGACCCTGAACAGTTTTAGGGGACAAAATTTTATTTGGGGGAGTGAAAGGGGTTATAGGGACAAAAGATAAAGAGAAAAATGTTTGCAAACAGCATCATCCCAGGGTCGCTTGTATTGAGGATGAACTGGAGCAGATCTGAAAGCAAGGGATGGGGATAAGGATGAGTGGGTTAAAGAGCTGCACCTGTGACCTGGCCACTCGGCAGGGAGCCAGACTGGGTGGGTGGCCAGCCCCCGAGGCTCACAGGCTGACGTCTGTGTGGCTGTTTGGAAGAGATTAGGTCTAGGAGGAGGGGACCCAGCTACGAGGGACCAGATGAAAACTTGGTCCCTGTGGGAACTGGGAGACTAGGAGGGCCCAATTACAGGAGAACCGGGAGAGGCAGGAGCCTACTCACAAATGGGCTAGAACCTCCTGAGCAGCGAGCCGCCTTAGTGCTGTCCTCACGGTGGCCGCTGTGGGGCTCCTATGGGGCTCCTCAGGTCCCCGTGCTCCAGGAGCCAAGGGGATCACGGCCTCAGACAGGACTAAATGCTGAGGTGGGAACTGAGAGGCCCAACTTCCAGTCAATGATGGACCAGGGGAAAGGTCATTGCAAGATGCATAGAAACGATTCCAGACATGTCTTATTTCCTTATAAAAGCGTGAAGCAATTTGCAGTGTCTGCCAGGCTGTTCTCTAAATTGTGCCACTGAAGTGTGAACTGACCCCACTCTGTGCCCACTGTTGCTGTCACACCTTCCTCCACCTGTGTTTACTGGTCACCTGTTACGCGCACGGTACCCAGGAGGGAAGCATCAACCACCTGTGTGTTGTCTGCCTTTGTGTTATAAGGAAACACATAACAGTGTCAGACCACTGGGTCACTTGAGCTCAGGAGTTCAGGACCAGCCTCAGTGAGAGTGAGACCCCATCTCTACTAAAAATAGAAAACCAGCCAGGCATCGTGGTGGGCACCTGTTGTCCCAGCTACTCGGGAGACTGAGGCAGGAGGATCACCTGAGTTTGAGGTTGCTGTGAGCTGTGAAGCCACAGCTCTCTAACTCAGGGTGACTGAGTGAGACTCTGTCACAATAAACAAACAAATAAATAAATAAAATAAAAGGATCAAAAAGAACATGCAAAAATTTCACCATATTAACCTCATAATTTTTTAGATTCTGGATTTCCTGTGAGTTTTTAATCCACCTGCTTACATTTTTATATAGTATGCTCCTAGTAAACATACTTTGTGGGGCTTATTCTGACACGACTACACGGCCTCTAGAGATGATTCTGACTTTTCCAGAGACTTAGTTCTGGGACACTCAGGCTATGAGAAATTGGATTTGAACATTACAGGGGAACCATCCGACACAAGGAGAAAATTGTACCATGTAATTTGTGTTCCATCTGAAGCAATATGTCATTCTACTCCACGTCCTGTCCAGGACTGAGTATCGAATAAATAAAGATGAAAATGCCCCTCCCAGTGCACCTCGACTCCTACACACTCATCAACCACGTACACATCAGCCGGTCTCTACTCTCTAACCGGTTCGCTTTCACCTTGACAGACATGAGGGTCTTCTAATGGGATTTTAGCCAGTGGAAATCCCCACTGATGAAGCATGGTCACCTGGTACAGCTGGATACTTAAGGGAAAGGAAAAATGAAGCTAATAGCTTTTTACACATGCACTGAAAAAATTAATAACTTGATAATTTCTGGCAAAGGAGATAATTTGTTTCCTCGGAAGACTATGAAGTTCAATGTTATATGATTTATCTCAATGACCTGGGAGTATTGCATGTAATTATTAAAAATAATCAGCATGCCAGCTTTTAAGATGCTTCATTGTGGTACTGCTAATGCAGTCCCAACTCACATTATTTTATTCCGCAGAGCCTTGGAACATGGAGCTGGTTCATTGCTAGTGTTTCTGGGGTGTTACTTCAGGAAGAAAAGTACAGGGACCTGACTCTTGAATTAACTATAACTTCAGTGGATGCATTTATTATAAAATCAGACTGATACTTTTAGTAAGTTGTTTCTCATTCATCTATCATTCTAAAAGTTGCATTGGATCCATGAGTTTAACCAATTATTTTTCCAATTTAACAAAAATAAATTAGTATTATTGAGCTTAGGCAGCAAGAGTGTTGATTTCAATTTGTGTAATTATGGAGTAACAGACTTTGTAATGCTCTGCCTCAGGAAAGCCAAACACAGAACAAGTAATTCCATCACCAACATGGAATTAAAATGACCAAAGCATTCTTTCCTTTTGAGAGCATGTTTTCAATCATGAGTTTGTGACTTGGGTGAGTCTACTTGGCTGAGGCAGAGTTCGACGGAACTGACATGTCTTTTTAGTCCATTTATATTGATTAGTCTTTAAGATCTGAGAGCAGAAAGTTGATCTAAAACAGCGGTTCTCAACCTGTGGGTCGCGACCCCTTTGTAACAATGAAAACACATCCTGCTTGTAGATATTTACATTATGATTCATAACGGTAGCAAAATTACAGTTATGAAGTAGCAACAAAAATAATTTTATGGTTGGGGGCCACCACAACACGAGGAACTGTACTAAAGGGTCGTGGCATTAGGAGGCATCAGGAAGGTTGAGAACCACTGCTCTACAATCACCAAATGTGGTTACTCATCTGGTGAAATCACAGCACATCAAAACTACTAAATTTTTTGGTTCTCTGTGATTCTGCTCTGGAAAGAACTCAACAACACAGATATAAAAGGTGGTAGTTGCACGTGTGATAAAATGGCATCTGTTGTAACAAAGCCAATTTCCTAACTGGGACGTTAAACTCTGGCTATGTAAGATGTAGCCATTGGAGGAAGGTGGGTGAAGGGTACCTGGGACCTTTGTGTAGTACATTTCTGACATAATTTCCTGTGTATCTATAATTATTTCAAAATAAAAAGTAACACCTAAATGAAATCAAAGGGCTCGTTATTTCCTGTGGGAGACCTACGGTGGCAGAAGTTGGTGGCATTGTGGCTTCAAGCTGGAGAGAGAGATTAGGCTTCCACAAGCCGTGGTGAGTTTGATCTCTGGACACCTCAGGGTCAAGCCGCTGGCCTGGGGGTGGGATCCCTCACTGCCTCCTTCACCGGTAGCTGGGCAGTGTCTGGAGCTGTGGGCAGCAGAGGGACATGGCGACACAGGAGTGTGAGTGAGGGTCCGGCCCCGCAGGTCTGCCAGCTCCAAACCCTCCCAGGATGGCTCGGGCCCACTGCCCAGAGGAGCAGAGGGCACCACACAGCTGCCATGCCCAGTGAGCGAGAGGAGTGCCCTGTGTAGGGAGAGCGGAGGAAAACAAAATAAGAGGTGAGAGCTGATCTTTCACCCGTTCCTTTATGATTTTGTGTAAAGTTAGTGCTCATGGTGTACTTGGAAAACTGCCCCTTATGCTTAGGGTGGGCTAAGTTTGAAAATGTAGCCATCGGACTCATTGACTATCTCATCCTCCTACTATCTTGGAAAATCTAGAGAAAAGAGGCTGGTGGCCCCTGATGTCTTCCTCAGTCTCAGCCGCCTGCCCACGGCCAGGACTAGGGGGAGAACACACTGTCAGTCAATGTGACACTGCCCTGAAGGGAGCTGGGATTGGTAACAATGACAGGGGTTTAGTAAAGAGAAAAATCACCCAAACTGATTAAGTCTTTTCTTAAAGAGGAGTGGCAGGTAATGTCAAAAGACAGGGTGTGGATGTAAATGGGGAGAGGGGAGGAACCCCAGTGAACGCGAGTTTGTCAAGACCGGCTGTGACCCGTGGTGTGCAGCCAAGGGCCACGTTAGCCAAGGGCTGTCCTTCAGTGATTGATTGTTAATTGAACTCTTCTTCACTTTCTTGGCTTTTCTATATGCTCAAATCTGTAAAAAGAATTAATTCTTTATTCTGAAATATTGTACAAGGAGGAGAAAACACCTGCCCACATTCAGAGGTTAGTAGTTCCGTTTTAGTCTTGGGTCTTCTTTAATTGAAGACTCATATAACATCTTGGAAAGTACGCTGGTGAATTCACAGATGGGTCTTCAAAATACCTAGATTACTGGAAAAGAGAAATCCAATGCTTCCTAATAAGCTAGACTGTGAGAAAACTGGTCTTCCAAAGCAAAATGTGGTGAAGACATTAAGATGAAGGAAACATCTAATAGTTGTTTTTGCATCACAGATGTTTACGTTGTATCCTATACAGGGTCAGGGTCCATAAATGCATATTCAAATCAACTGCAAGGCTCAACCAAACACACACAAAAGAGATTACTGAGCGTTCATTCTTACCAATGAACTTGGGTTTGCTAGTTGGTTCTCCTGTATGTGCAGTTTCTTATTAAATGTTGGATTTAATAAACATAAGTTTGTCCTCTGTGGGAACTTACAGTTCCAAGAGAGCTCCCAGAATTGATGCTTTCAGGACAGTGTCAGAGCTGGAGGTGAGTCTTAGATTGGCTTAATAAAGTAGGAGGCTACAGCTCAGTCTGGGCAAAATGAAGAACAATAGGACTGATAAACAATGACCAGATAGGAGCAACTAATTACTCATTTGCCTAAAAATAGTCACTTTAAACTGCAGAAGAACATATTTTCTATTTCAAAGAATTTGTTATTGATTCATCTTTGAAGACCTGACAATTTACTAAAAGTCAGGGGAAACCAGGATATAAATCTCTCTGTAACAAAGCCGTATAAAAATTAGGCAGGAATTCAATTTTATGGAAGACTGCATTGAAGAGATGGCGCTTGCCCTGAGGAAGCTTGCTTTCTTCTTGAGTATTAAACATTGCTATTTTAATTAATTTTTGAACAAAAGCCTGAAGAAACTCTGCCGTCAAAGAAATGAGATATTACCTCACTGGGCACTTAGTATAAGCTTCACTGCTATATTTTAAAGTACCCTGAATTCCCCCATCGTGTTAAAATAGCAACACTTGATTACACACGCCACTGACGAACGCCAAGGACCAGGCAGCAGTTGGTGGATCTTCTACCACGGTCCATTTTGGAGGTCTGCTTTCATCTTTGGGTAGTCAGGCTTCTGTTTAATTGCTGGGACCATAAAAAAAACCTTCCAGTATGAGCTTAGCTGAGCATTTCTGGCTGATTAGACCACTTTAAGACAAGCTCCCATCACCCATGATGAACATGAACTTGATGCCCCATCATTGTTCTTGACATTCTGGTTGAGAATGAGTCATCTAACACGCCCTCCATCAGAAAAGATGTGCACATTGAGACTCTTGAACTTGACGAGCTGCATTGAAGAGAAAGCATTGCTGGGACGGGGTAGGGCGGCAGGAGGCAGGTGGAGGGCAAGTGTTGCTATGGTGTGTGTACATAGTGTTCTCCTTGGAGAGGTGTTTTTTAAAAAGCCGGGTTGGTTTTAAATGTGGTATTTAACCAATTGCTGCCAAATTGTGCTGCCTCCCCAGGGCATTAAAAAATCCATTAATAAAGTGTTTGTTGTTGTCAGGATGTCTGTTCCAAAGCTCAGGCTGTGTGAAGGGCTGACTCCCCACAAGACAGTGCTGCTGGGCGAGGGAGGTGGAGGAGAGGGCTGAAGATGGGTATGTGCTGCCTTGCTGACAAGTGGTGAGGACAAGGCAGGCGATGGATCAGTAGAATTTTCCATTAAATCAAGAAAAACACAACTTGCCCCTAACATCACCTCTGATGGTTTCTTAGACCAGCTGCTTCCCTGACGCCCTACTGAGGAACAAATTGCTTTCCTAGCAGGACATTTGGACACTCCTGCATTAATAGATATGGATCCCAGCATGCCAAGCCAAGCGA
Organism: Arctocebus calabarensis; assembly: GCA_963573935.1. Classification (NCBI taxonomy): domain Eukaryota; kingdom Metazoa; phylum Chordata; class Mammalia; order Primates; family Lorisidae; genus Arctocebus; species Arctocebus calabarensis. The sequence goes on along the minus strand of CAUYON010043042.1, from coordinate 42,272 downwards.
GAAGGCAATTTAATATGAGCAACACTGTCATCTCAATTTAGGACAACAGCTCGGATGCCCTACAGGGCACTGCAACAGCTTCCAGAAGTACATGGCATAAGACATTCTCACTGTCTTAAGGCGATAGAAAGCTGGTATTTCTAGTAAACAGTCAGTCCAAGGATAACAGCAACTGTAATGTGAGGATGACAGCAGCATTGTCCTCTCCCTTAACATCAGTTTCAATTCATGTGGCTTTCACTTTTAAAGAGAAGTGAGGCCAAGTTTTGAGTTTCTCCTTTCTACTTCAATCCCATCACACAAAGAGCCCAGGGAGAGCTAATGAAGGAGTAGGTAACGCCATCCGGAGGTCTAAGGAAATACCACAGCAGAAGAGGAAAAGGGGGACAACTTCATGTTCGAATTCTCAAACTTACTTCTCTACCTTTGATGCCATGCAAGATAAAAACAAATGGAAGCTCTGTCCATTTGCACCTCATAAGACTAGGTTGTGTGCAGCTATTTTTTTTTGCCTCTATGTCCATAATGTATTGGCAATACTTTAATAATAGTTTCCATTTTATTTTCTCACTAATAACCATGGCTAAATCCAATGTATAAGTTATGCTAAGATAATTCATGCTAACGAATATTTTTGACCAGAATTCTCATAATATATAAGCTTCCTGTTCTATTTTCAAAATCTAAGGATAAATAAATTTTTGAGCGTTATTCACTGATAAATTGGTTTATGTCAATATAGTTTCTTACTAAGCACATTGAGAACAATTCCTATATTATTTGAGAAGAGAGCATTTTTACATGTAATGAAATAAATGTGCATCTCTTTCTAGACAGAACTTCTCTGGATAGAGAGAGGAAAAGACGGCACAGGAGATTCCCTCTTGAGTTGCTCACAGATGACAGGATCCACTTCAACTGCATTGGTTTTCACAGTGTCATTTTGTAGTAGACACAAATCACAAAATGACTCAACTGGTCATTACCATGAACATTTCACCCAGAACTAGCTATGTGCCAAATCAAGAGGCCATTATTATTGTTTTGTGAAAGTCCCTCTTATTAACACTTATTGTATGAAAAAAAACACCATTTCACGTATGTTCAATGAGATGCATTGTTCTAAAAATTAATTTCAGAGATTAAATGTTTGTCTTAAATATGCGATCCTCCTCCTTTCCTTCTCTTATCCTTGTCACTGCATTCTTTTTTTGCAAAACCTTGGAATATGTATAGAAGCCAACCCCTGTCCCAAAGTGCTATTTGAGGAAACCCCCAACTACAGACAGAACCAGTGATCAGGACCAGAACAGCCAGATTAGGAGGGAAAGTTTCCCATATCACCAGGGAAGCTGGAAAAAAATTTAATGCAATTCATTCCATGGATTAAAAAAAAAGATTCCTATCCAGCAAGTTCTCATTTTTTTATTAAATATTTTATTTATTTAAAAATTATGTTTAACACTAAAATCCTTTACTTATTTCAATTATTGTTTTAGTGAAAATGCAAGAAAATAATAAGTTTTCCATGTTTAGCTCTATCATAGCACTTCCAAAAGAATGTTGGAATGATCTGGCAGACTTCGGACTCCCTGAGGGTGGCTCTAGACTTGTGTTTCCAACACCTACCACAATATCTGGCACATACAATAGAGACCCTATTCACACGAAGCAGAAACATTCTGAATAAATACTTCCGTATCAGAAAAAATCGTTTTGTATACCTATAGGAAGATGTTTCAAAACTACCTTCAGACTCAACAGTAGTTAAAAACAAGATTAGGATAAGCTGAAGGTTTAAAATTCCAGAGGGATTACAATCCTCAGAGCCAAATCTCCCTGAACAATCAGAATCTCCTTTGTTAGTGTCGGTTATCATAGTCATCAAATACTAAACCAAGAACGGTCAGCTTTTTGGAGATGGAGAAATACTTTGTCAAAAGAGTCTTGAAGATTGAGTTGAAAACAAGGTAGGAAAAGCAGATACGGAAAAGCTCTTTGCCCTCTCCCCCTCTGCTTCCCCCTTTACCAGGAACGCCAGAAGTTAGCGCTGGAGACCGCTGCAGACCCTTGCCAGCTGGGGATAGTGCCAGAGGACCCTCAGGTCCACCTCACTAAGCCCTTGTCTTCTAGTAGTTTCCAGATATATTTTTCCTGCCTCTGGAAGCCTGAAACTGCTTTCCTTTCTCTTGCTGCTTCCCTGAACTGTGCTGTTCTTTGTAGAAGATGTTATCCGGACATGTATAAGCCAGAGTTTATGCCATTGGTTTGAACTACCTTTCCCTGAAGTTTCTCCCCTGTGACCGTGTGCTGCTCACATCAGTAAACCCGCTTGTTTTTCTCTTGTTAATCTGCCTTTTGTTACAGGAGTCTGTCCCAACTATTAACCTATGAGGGTTGAGGAGAAATTCTATTTCTTCCCTGACACTAGTAAACAAACTGGTTTAGTAAGGTGTTCAAAACTTCCTTTCCAGATTGATCTAAAATATTCTATATCTATTATATTTCAGATACTGTGAGGCGCTATGACTTCATTGCTTTTGTAATCTCACCATCTACTGTGACATGAACTTGGCCAGCACTGGGTTCACAGAAGAGTTGGCAAGGACAGAGCACAAGAGGTCTCCAGCAGAGTGCTTGACAGTGGAGGCACTGAAATCAATAATGCTCCGGGGGCAATAAAACCAGGGACGGCATCAAAAGGCAAAATATTGTAAACAGGGAAACTGTGCTCCCTGAAGACTCACAAAGGCATCCCAGCCTGGTGAACCTAATTGTTCCCATGCTTCACAACTTTGTACGTACTTTACTTACAGAGTCATTGTGATTCAAATTACCTGAACGTTTCTCTGAAAGATTAAACAGAAATGCAATAGAGATCAAATACAGAATTCTTTGGTGAACGAATGCTTGGGAAAGAGAATGATGTAAAAATATAACAGTAATATTTCCCCGCATAGACAATGAATTTGAGAAAGGGGAAAAGGATCAGAATGCAAACAAAGGAAAAGTTTAGTTTGGCTTTTAGGAGGGCTTAGGATGCAGGTCTCTAAACCTTAAATATTAAACTACAAACAGGCACAACAGCACTTACCTGGACTTGGTATTTCTATACCTGTAACCTTTGAAGGTTATAGTATCTAAAAAAAATTATTGTATCAGATTCATTGCATTAGAAATGGTTCTGTGTTACTTTGGAAATAGGCGTTCCAAATGTAGATGCTAAAATGCTTTGTGTACTATTTGGCTATAGAAGCCTATGGATATAATTAAAAATAAAAATAATTCTTGGTAAGCAACACAATATCTTAGATGAGGTTATTAACATGTGGATTAACCAATGTACTAAGCACTAATATGAAACGGATATAGAATCAACTACACGCCCCCATGAAAGAAAAGAACAAAAGTACAGTCTAGTGAGAAGGAGGGGAGAGAGGGGGAGGGGAGGGGCTTGGTGGGAGCAGGGGTGACTGGTGGGAGCCCCCTGCCGTGCACGTGAGGGTGTCCAGCACACACCCTGGGTCAAGGGCTCAACTACAACTTGAATTATACCTTAGAAATGAAAACAATGTAACCTAAACATTGGATACTCATATTAATCTGAAATAAAAAAAATGTGGCTAAACATTTTAATCTAATTATACCAATGGCCCCAATACATAACGTATACAATACGAACAATAAACTGAAAGACAGTTGTAGGTTGCCTGCAACCCGAGACGTCTATATGTACAGCATAGCATTGTGTGTCTTCTGAAGGCCGAAGTGAACGTAATGAAATGGTCACACACACGCACAGCAGTGTGAACCTGAAGGTCCTGCTAATGTTCCATCATGGCTGAGCTCCCTGCAAGAAGTTACTAAACCCACAGTTGGAAAAAGATGCAGCCGGTCTACAGCAGGCACGCCTATGCGCATGCGCCGCCTGCACTAGACTTCAGGTGCCTACGGCAGGCACGCCTGTGCGCATGCGCACGGTCTGTAGTCGACTTCAGGCGCCCATGGTACTTGGGTCTTTGTCAATTGCATCGTGCTTACTCCGGAAGCACTTAGGCTGGAACCCGCCCAGAGTTTCTCGTAAAGCACTAAGTCATCATTTCCTACTGCCTGACTTGGTTTTTTCCATTCTGCCCCATTAATACCTTTTTCCTTATCTGCTGTCACTATTACAAGTTTTGTTAACATCCTTAACTAAGATGTGAATGCAGCAGTAACTCCCCCTGGGGGGAAACCCTCTGATGTAATTTGATGTATTCAATGCCCATTCATTCATTTATTCATTCATAGCATTTATTAAGCACTGTAGGGGAGAGGGAAGACTTTCTCCTTATTCTCTGAGGGTTCCATAATTGACTTTATGAAATAAACTGAGAGTAGACAAATTAACAGGAGAGACATACAAATTTGTTATGTGCATGGGAGTCCCTCAAGTATGAGACTCCATGGAGGGCCAGGTGGTTGAAGCTCAGGTATTTTCCCTCAGCTACAGAGGAATAGAGGCTTGAGGCTTCTGGAGACCGGGGGCCTGCTGACACCAGTTATGGAGGGGTGGTGATCAAAGGCTGTCTTGCTCTGCAGATGAAGAGCCTCTCAGGTGGTAAGAGTTTTCTCAGAGCAGCCCCTCAGAGGAACAGGGGACAGCCAGTGACAGTCTTTCTGGGCTAGGTGTTGACTCTTGTCTCCATTTCTGGGATAAGAGCTTTCCTGGTTGATGAGTTCCTAGGACAATTGTTTTCTTTTGTAAATGTAAATTACTTTTACAAAAGGATAGCTTTTCAGAGCTACTCCTGTGCCCATAATTTCTCATAACCAGGTTGAAAGAGGCCAAAGAGGTGGACTGGGGGGCACAGTCTGGTCTCTTGCAGTCGTATTTTGGGGTGGTATATCCTAAGCCCCAGCAGTATTGAGTATGATCTTGGAGCCAGGGCCTCTGTGTATGTCTGTGCAATTTGTGCACTGCACACATGATCCCACCTACAGAGAAGAGTGGGCTGAAGATGGGGCATCCACTTCTAGGGCCCTGTTAGCTATTGGGGCCACCCCGATGGTGGTGGGGGGCAGGACACTGTCTGCAGAAGCGGGGGAGGAAGAGAGGACACAAACTCACAGGGCGCGCTGGGTCCTCTTCCCTTGAACTCAGCTCTGTTTTACTGCTATGGCCAGAGGATGATAGTTTTCTCTTCTCTTTCCATGCTAACTTTCTGGTTAGGCCAAACTATCGCTCATCAGAATATTCTCGCATGCTCAGTGTTCTTTATGATACTGGGTTCCACAGGGCCCCAGTCTCGTTTCCAGTGGTGCCTCTGGATCAGCCGCTAAATGAACCTGTCAGGGAGACCAAGGGGCCTCACAGATGCCATTTCTCGGGTCAGCTCAAGGTATCTGAGGACCAGGAAGAATTCAGCCCCCTTAAAACATGACACAGTGATGAACATGTCTCTTCTCTCATTCAGTCCCCAGAGATTTAGAATAACTTGAGCAAGTCCTCTTAATTGAGACAGCCTTTTAGAAGTCTTTTTATCCTCCAAAATACTTTGTAGATACCAAAGGCTTCACAGATATTAATGGGACGGAGGAATTTACATAGACATATGCTACTGTTAAACTAATCTTTAGAGAGATTTTTCATTTGTGACTAATAAATTACTTACCAAAGTAATTTTTTTTTGGTATTTTCTAGTTTCCCCTTTTTGTTTATTAACAAATACTAATAAACTTCCTATATACAAATATTTCCTGATGTATAAAAGAAAGAGACCTTTTTTTGAGCTGTGGTGTAGATGTGGCTGCGGGAATGTGATATGCTCGCCCCTCCCCACCCCCGAACTATTGTGTACTCCCCACTCCATTCCAGTAAGAAAAGTTGGATTCCTTGGCCCTTTAGAAGAAGAAGGTGGCCTTGAAGCCTTCCATAGTATACAGTCACAGCCCAGCAATGGTGGGAAATAAAGTGGGACCCCCCCAGAGCTCCCGTGGAGGAGAAGTCCTTAAGATCAGAGCAGGGAAGCCGTGTCTTTCAACCTAGACTCCAAGTGGATTTTGGAGTGTTTACAAATAGTGTCCCATTGCATAACACACAACTGACACCAGGGAACACCAGTACATTTAGACACTACATGAAGAGTTGCTGAGAGATTGGTGGGATTTAGACTTCTGCAAGAAAGAGATTAGACATTGAGTAAGTTCTTGCCAGTAAAAGTAATTAAATGCTGCCTCCAGAGATTGCCTAATTATCTCCCAAGGAGAGGCGACTATTTGCTGTGAATGATTAGGTGAAGTCCTCCATAAATGTGGGAGACTGAACAAGGATTCTCAGAAATGAAGACGAAACCGAACAAAAAAGTCCCAAGAATAAGGCCTTCCTTACAAACCCCACACTGTGTCCAAGGGACAGAGGAGTAAGTTTGCCAGCCTCATGGTTCCACCTTAGAACTCTGCTTTCTCCATTTGAACTATTGTTTCTATCTTAATTTAGGAGTCTGCTCTTTAAAACAGCAGTCATGTGTCCCTATGAGACCCAGGCCACGGCTGTCGGTCCCCTGCCGGGTTCCTGTCCCCAGTTCCTGTTCCAGTTCACTTTAGGGTATTTAAGTCAAACTCACTCCCCAACATCTGAGTGGAGGAGTGAATGCTGAAGACAGATCCTTCATAGAAGGTGAGAACACAGGGGTGAGCACTCTGGCCCATGGCTGCAAGTGGTGGCTCTGTCCTCCAGCTGCCTGACCTAGGGCCGTGGTGGGCACCCAGTTCCCAAGCTGGCCTGTGTGCTCTGGTACCGACGTTACCGGCGTGCAGGAAAGCTCTGAGGCTCAGAGATGGAAGAGACCGCGTTTGCAGTGGAAAAAAATAAGGCAGAGGAAGGGTTAAGCAACGACCTACGACCTCACAGCACTGGGACAGGGAGATGCCTGGTTTCCCTTTAACTTTGTCCTGCTTCAGTTTCAGTAATAAAATACCTAAACCGCGCTCTCTGAACTGAATATGACGTATTCACAGAAGGAAGGCAGCTCGGCTTACAGGAGGTCGCCTTGGGGGAGGCTGAACTGCTTGGAAGTTGTCTGCTGTGAAACGAGGCACAAAAACCATTTCCTGAGTCAAAAAACATGTGTAAACTGTATTGTGACAACTGATTTTTATCTCTAGCTGGAAACCTCTCAGAGGTTAAATATTCTCTATACATTTGTCAAATTTAGGAAGTGAATATTTAACTGCTTACATTTTGATGATGAAGATAAATATCATTTGATAGAAATTGATCTCAGTCCTCGTGGGATCAGTTCCTTTCAAACGGTGTATAAACGAAAACGATCCAGGAACATTAACCCACTGCTCAGAGCAGTGAAACTTATGGAGCATGTTATAAAAACAACAGAGCAGCCAAAGCACCTATGTAAGGAGCATTTTTAAGAACTGTTCATTTCACAGCACCTTGATGTTCTCATTGGGGTTAACTGTGTGCGTGCATTTCTCATCATCACCAAGAGCATCCCCCAAACTCTTCCTCACTCTGTTCCTGGACAGCAGAGGAAGAAGGAGAGGTACATTCTGGAGGGGCTGCAGGTCATAGCCCCAAGGAAGGATCATACATTTAGAAATTTTGTGAAGATTCTTTATCCTGCGGGTTTGCATGTTATTTTCCATATCAGTTACTCTGGTTTGAAAATCACCACTTAGGAGAAATTGCCCTTTCTTTTCTTTTAATTTCCCCAGAGACAGCAGGAATTAGAGCAGCCCCATGTCATCAGTGCAAAGACTGTAAGTCTTACTTCTTTTAGGAGAAAAGACTCTTGCCCTGCTCTTGTTCAGAGAATAAGCCAGTTCTTGAAGAGCGTTAACAATGACCCATCTAATGATAAAGAATAGAGACTCTTTACCTGGATCCTAACACATCAAATTCTAATTTCAGCTTTTCAGCTACCTACAAGATATTTATGCCTCCAACTAGCACACAGCAGTCACCACTATCTGTTATACTATTTATTTTGCACTCCTAGCCTTAGGAACCACCCGCAATATGGGGAGAAACCAACTGTTTGAGATAAAAGCATCTCATGACCCCAGGAGGCCCCAGAGGAAGGAACCTGGGTGGAATTGAACAGAGGTCCGAAAGGAGAGGATTTTGCAATTTTTTAATATTTGGGGAGGGTTGTGTGTGTGTGGAGGTGCCTGGGGATGATGGGGGTTGGAGCTGCAGGTGTGTGTGTCTCTCCCATGCACTGGAGTCCATTTCCAGGCTGGCCTTGAAGTCGCTCACCTGTTGTACCCCCCCACCCCCTAAGAAGCCGAGGCCTGAGACCAATGGGCGGCTCATGCCCTCTATGCTCTGGCGAGGTGCTGGGGCCTGCGGGTTCACTCTGGCCATGCGGCTCCCACCCTGGAACGGCCCTGCAGAGGAGGAGGCAGGGAGCTGCCAGCCTGATGTCCTTGGGAGCAGGAGCTGGTTGCCTCAGGGAACTGTAGGAGTCACCCAAGGGCACTGATCCCAGGCCAAAGAGTTCTTTTTGCAGAAAGAGCTAAATTCAGGCACCAGGTGGACAACACTGCTGGCAGTCCCCCTGCAGAGCAGGAAGGAAACTTTGCAAAGGGCAAAGGAGGCTCAGGAGTGTGTGGGGAAAAGTCTTGGAAGTGGCAAGTCCAAGACCAAGGACAGCTTTTGTTGTAGAGTTTGGGCAAGGCCAGGAAATGGGGAGAATTGGCATGAACAAAAATAACAAGGTATTTATTGTGATCTGTCTGCTTCATCTGACCCCAGGAGGGGGAGAGAAAGGGCAGCAGTGGGTCCTGTCCCAGCAGGAGCTGTGCAACTGGGGAGGGGTCTGGGGAGCAGAAGGGGAGGAGACGGCACCAGCCCTCACCTGCTCCCTGGGTAAGGTGGCTGCAAGGAATTGGAGCCAGCAGCCTCTCACGCTCCCTGCCTGTCCCTGCCTGCACCAAGCCACCTCTCCCCTGCAGAGATTCACCCTGAAGAAAACCCTGCCATTCTTATCAGTGAGGGAATTTGATCAGTAAGCCTAAGAATTGGAGCTGCAGCCTGATAGCCTCGATCTAGGGAAACAAAGGTGTTCTGGGATAACAGGAAGGATGATGCTATAAAAGAACAGCTCTGAGAAATGTTTTGGAACTTTTACAAGACGTCTTCCTTTTGGGGATAAGTAGAAAAAGTCTTTGCAAATAATCAATGATATAGGAACCACAAGGAGATTAAATAGATGCCAAGCATTTTTATAATAATAAAGAAGGGGCTTCAGGTATAAAATTTGAAAAGCTTTACCTTTACACCCTTCCTTAAAACAACAGAAACAAAAAGGTTCCAATTTACAATTTTCACTGTGATTAGCTTTGATAAAAAAATATAAGTATAAAATGTTTCTGGTTGCAGGAAAATTCAGCCTTGAGATTCTGGGCAAACATCTAGGGAACTAAATGGGTTAAAATTAGAATTCACAAGTTTCAGGATTCACTTAAGTGAAAAAGTAATTTTTTCTTTGGTAAAATGGTAAAAGATTTATTTCTGGATCTAGTTTGTGAAACAGGTCTGTGTGTGATTTGTGGTGAGTGCGGTGTGTGTGGTGTGTGTGGTGTGGTCTGTGATGTGTGTGGTGTGTGTGGTCTGTGATATGTGTGGTGTGTGGTATGTGTATGGTCTGTGATGTGTGTGGTGCGTAGTGTGTGGTGGGCAGCGTGTGTGTATGTGGTCCCTGTCCAGGTGTAACCAGCTCCCTGCTCGGGGGAAGGTGGACACCTCGGCTATGTCACTTCCAGGACGGCCACGAGCTGCCAAACACTAACATTAATGGTACAGAGACATTTAAAATACTCGAGGTTGTTATAAAATAGTTTGAGGTTTTCACTTGCTTTTGCATTTTTGAAATAAATTAGTTTAGGGAAAAACACCCTTGCTGAGCAGGAAGTCCAGGGGATGAGAGGGGGAGGTGCCTGCACGGTGACCCCTGACATCTTGTCACAAGTCTCTACAAAGTCTTCACTTTCTGAAGCTCGCCGAGTGAGCTGAGCTCTCTGAGTGCAGCAGGGTGGCTGTCATTGGACACCCCTCGCCACCTGCCACCATTTCTCAAATTTTGTTCAAAAGACTTTGACAAATACCATCTGGAAATCCTTTCACTGGGGGGTGGATTTTTAACATGAAACCCTATAGAATTATGTGTGTGTTGGATACCATGGTAGATACTGAGGAAATAAAAAGGAATAGTGAACATTTAGGTCCTTTAAATATTAAACATGTATTTTAGATTAAAAATAAAAGGCAGCAAATCAGGTATCGTGATAAAGAGAGGAGAGGAAATATTATAGTGCACCTGATATCCTCAGCCTCGTCATCACACATCACCTGCTGAACCTTTTATAGAAGTGGTTGTGAATTCAGTTTCTACATATTCTTTAAAATAAAAGAATCATCCAACTCTTCCACTTCCCTGAGGTATTAAATGAAAACAATATTGCAAAATTAAATTCTTAAGATAACTGTTAAAAAACTAGTATGAGGAAAAAATGAGTGATTTCTGTTTTGTAAGGTTGTTAGGGGGCTATGTATTAACATAAGATAATATTGGTCAAATGGCCCCGTGATGTCAGCGGAGGCCACGCTCACACACCTCGCTCCACACTCGCACTGAATTCCTCTTTGCCAGAGGTCACTCTCTGGGAAGCTCCGCCCGGTCCTGGTGGTCAGGGGGATGAAGCCCAGCCCCTCAGCATGCAGGACCACCCGTCTGTCCCTGCGCCCGCGCTCCCACCACCTGCTCATTAATTACTCTCTGCTCTTGGCTCCTGTGTCCCCCACCCTGGCTCCTGCCTCCAACTTAACTCTGATGCAGAATCTTGTGCTAGAAATATTTCAAGTCTCCATTTCTAGGCAAAGTTTCTCCATTCTTCAACGCCCTTAATGAAGCTCCCCACTCCCCATCATCAAAACATTTCCTTCTCCCATTACATGACTCATCATACAATCATGTGTGTGCTGGGTCCCCTGCCGAGGACGCAAAAATTAACAGAATGCAGCCCCTGCTCTCCCACCGGCCCCCCCACAGATGAAGGTGTGGGTAAAAGGTGTGTACACGAGCAATGTCACGAGTGTGAAAAAGATGTATGTTCACGGTGACAGGGGACAGGGTAAGAAGGCCCTTCACCATCCTGGGCTTCCGTGGGCGCCGCTTGGCATGATGTGTGGACAGTGGCTTCGTCCAGTCTTCCCACTAGGTTATTTCTTGAGTGGGTGGCTGCGTCGTTACCTTTGTGTGACCTTAGTGTCCAGTGCAGTGTCACATATGGACCGGTGAGTCTATTAAAGTGTGGAGAATAATCTCACCTGACACATATTATTGATCTACTTTAAGTATAAGAAACGATGTGTTGAATTTTTCTTTCTGGTGAATGACTCTTATCAGAATACCTTAATTGCTGAAAACAGCATGATTTCTAGTGATTGTGGTGGAAGAATAAAAGCTAAAACTCCTAAGACTTGTGTTAGAAATTAAGTCATACTCCAAGTAAATATCATACGCACTTTGCAGCTCCGACAGCTTTTCTTGGCAGTGTGTCTATTTCTACATGGGGTTAGCAGTGCATTTTTATATAAAATGAGAACAAAAAGATCAGAGGGTGTACACGTCATTCCAACCCGAGAATTTTCTAGAATTGTGTCTCCGCTCCCAGTTTATGGTAATACTGAATGCTAACTCTACCAGTACAACTTTGACCTTTCCATGTAAGGAGTGAATACCATTTTATGGGTATTACTGAAAGTTGGAAGTCAAATTTTTTATGCCTGGGAATACAGAAAGTGAAAAGCATATTTGTTTAAAAAGAGGTCACCCAACAAATACTCGGTCCTGTTGGAAATAATAAAGAAGGAGCATCCTTCTCAGAAGATTTATTTTACCTGCGTGGAAATATAAATATCTGAGACCAGACAGAAGTGGATGGCAGTTGAGTGAGGATAAAAAGAGAGAAAGGAGACACCGCGTGTGGGAGAAAACTGACATCCCCCCCACCACTCATTTGCCCTTTCCCTCCTAGGAGCAGGTCCAGCTGCGCAGATACCCCACCGCCTTCGGGGCTAGCCGTGTGCCCGCGGAACTAGCGTGTCTCTGACAGACCGCGAGTACGCTGTTGGCAGCCACTTCTGGGTCTGACCTTAAAGAGGAAGGCGTGTCCTTTCTCTTTCCTCTTCGTTCCTGGTGGCAGTGTGGACACGGAGCTGAGCCACCTTGCACCATGAGGATGAGAACAACTAAAGGCTTGATGAGCAGAGCGTCCCAGGTCAAGACTGCTACGAGAGAGACAGAAATAACGTTCCATCTACTCGAGCCACTCCTGCTGGGCCTGGGCCTCACAGCATGGGACTAATGTCTGAATAATTAAATGGTGTATGTGACAGCCCACTCAGAGAAGAAGAGAACTTTTTTTTAGTGCTGGTTACTGTTACAGTGGACACTAAAGTATTATGGGTGATAATCTGAAGGTGATATTGTCTGCTCCTCAAAGCTTCTTATCAACTTTGTTTTCACCGTTGTTATTTGCCCTAAGCCCTTAGCGAATACATTACTTTGGACAAGGTTAAGAAAAGTAAATGCCTGTATAACTGTTAAGAGATTCTGACTGGAGAAACAAAGTCTCAATTCCGAGGCTCAAACAGAAAGGAAATACAGTGGAACCTCTACAGTTGGCCACCTCCCTACATTCACTCCCTCTTTAAATTGACCTAATTTTCACAGACCAGACATGCACCACATGTACCTTTCAGTACACGAGGCCCAGTTCCATATTTTGGCCACCTTCCTGTATTGACCAGTTTCTTACAGTCACTTGGGTGGTCAACATACAGAGGTTCTGTGGCATAATATCTTTTGTAACAGGCAGCTGAGGAACACAGTATCTTTAGAGCTGATTGACTCAGAACAGGGATCAAATTCACAAAGACGTATACCTTCCCAAACTTGACTGTTAGCAAGGGTCAGAGGATTAGCTGAGCATCCTACTGAGGACTCACTGCTGACCTGGGAGGGAGGTCACCTCCCAAAGAGGTACACACTTAAAAAAAAAATCAGTGTTCTGTTAGCAAGAGATTGGGGAGAAGGGTGACAGGAGGGGACCCAACTCTGCTGATTCCAACCTGCCTGCCTGTGCACAGATTCTACTGGTGACCTGCTGGAAGCTCGCCCCTGCCAGGCTGGTGGCCAGGCGCTGAGGGCCGTGCTCTGTCAGCAAGGGAAGGTGGATCGTCTTCAGAGTGGGTTTCATGCTGCTTATTCCTTAATTTTCTGGGATAATTTGTCTCCCTGCTGATTTCTGATCATGCATCAATGTTGTTTAAAGGGATACTCTGAATACTGAAAGCCTACCCGGTAAAGTATTTTATCTGAATCATGTTTACTAGGGAAGTTACTAGGGTTCTTTTCGGAGGTCTTACAAAAACAATCTTTGTTTTCTTTAGAGCAAAAAACTAAAAATATACACAGCAAGATAGCCTCTAAACACCGATTTGAGACCTTTTAAAAATCTCCCTTACATTCACAATGTGAAGCAGTTCCCATCTAGCCCATTATAGGAAGCTCTGGGTCAATAGATGTAGTCTAACAAAGATTTTATCTCTTTAGTCCTATCTTTCTACTTCAACTTTTCTTATTGATTAAGCAGCGTCTGTAGTTTACAATGACACAACATTGCTTATACGGAAGCCCAGCGTGTATTCACATAATAGACACTTACTTTGACTTAGATTTCTTTCTTTCCAAACAGCAGCTGTCTCCTACATATAGCTTTGCTATCTACTTCCTGTTTATAGGTAAAACTATTTCCATGAATGGTCTAAACAAGGCTGATAAATAACTGGGGGAGGGGGTGGTGGTGGTGGTACTTTAGTAGGAGAATTCAACCCAGGCTTCACATTCTTCAAAAACCAGCAAGCAAAATTCTGTTTTATTTCTGCAAAAGACTCACTTATAAGCTGGTGGGCTCAGCATCTCTTAGTATTTCTCCAGATAAATCAGGCAGTGTCAAATGCAGGCTTGCATATATAAAGAACACTTCAAGTTCTTAGAAAAATGCAATACCAAACCTTGCACAGTAGCTGGCAATTTGCATGCACGTTCTTCAGGGATGGGTGATTTCTGCCAATGGAGTGGGTCTGGATGGTAGGGAGGACACCCCGGGAGTGGCTAGTGCAGCTTTCTCTGAATTACGGACCTGTTACTTTACGCTACCTTGAGAGGAACTGGAAAAAAAAAATCCCTTGGCATCAAATTCTCAGACTATTACTGGACTCTGGTCAATAACCCACATGGCTTTGTGGAGAAGATGTATGTCAGGAACAATATTATTTCTCTCCAAAAGAGAGTGATGGGACTGGGGAGAGAAACAGGCACTCTGGGTCTGCTTCTAGAAAGGAGGAAGAGAACTGCTGTCTGCTGGGAAGGGCAGTGACAGGCCCACCGGACAGAACTTCCTTGAGGGGCTCAGTGAGGGTTCTCTCCCTCCGGAAGGATTCCGTCTGATTTTTATACTTCTTCTGACTCTAGCTCAAGAATGGGCTTATTTTTTTCTTCTCCTTAAATAAAATGGACATTAAAAAAACTCTGCTTCTTGGCCTCTATCCTCAACATAAACCTGTAAATGGTGGGTGGGACAGAAGCCCGTGGTGGCGCAGGCTGCCCCCCAGGTGCAACCCTGAAGGAAGCCCTCCCCTAAGGGGGAGGCGGGACTCAAAACCAGCTGTGCCAGATCAGATTTGCCTGGGGGGGGGTCCTTCCCAACAAGTTTCCATTCTTGGGCCACCAAAACAGTGAGGAGAGAAGGAGGGAACGAGGCCGAACCTCTTGGGATGGGGGACACACAACCTCTGTTGGAGACCTTTGCAGAGTCCTGCCCATGGCAGCATCTGGTCTTTACCAGGGAAAAGCCCTGTTTCCTCCCAGGAGCTCGTGGAGAACTGAGCTACTAATTTACAAATTTGGACTTTCCCCATGGAATGTTCCACAAGCACAAGAAATGCAAGTTGTAACAGTGAGTGGTTATTCTGTTTGAGCCACGGCAATCTGTCTACATCTCCCTGGAAGTAGCATCCCAGCAGTCACTGAGGGATGCCTCAGTGTTCGTGTTGTGTCTGAGCACAAAGCCATGTGCTGTTCCTTGTCATTCCGCTAGTCTCCTATGCCACGTTCCTGCCACTGTGATAGACACTGTCACCCTTACCCTTAATGGGTACCAGGTAAACAAAAATCAACAGTAAAATACACTGCAAGAATAAGATTCTGGAATATATGTATGTAGAAAATAGCATTAGGCTATGTTTTGCCATAATTCAGGACCTACTTAAACTATTTAAAAACTACACAAAGAACGAAAGTGTCCCACCAGCATTGGTTGCTCAAAGCATTTGGTGATATGTTTCATAAAACTTATTCTGAGAATAAAAATTTAATTTCCCAATAGACTTCATTCCCACTTAAAAAAAATATGTTAAAATTAAAGTGAGTATGACCAGAGAATGTGCTCTGTGCAAATTATAAGGCAGAAAGAAGACTTGGCTGGGCCACCTGTGACCTGGCCCCTCTTGAGAACTGTGGCCAGGCCTTCCAGAGGTGGTTTTCATGCCCTTGATCTCTGCCAGTGGAAGGATGTGCACTTACCCCTAGTCATTGTACTTGAAATGGTATACAATTCTAATTTAATTACTGGTCACACTGATTTCAGTTTTAACAAGTGACATTGCTAAGTCGCTTGATACGAGAAGTTTAATTAAGGGCAAAAAGTAGCATATGAATCCAGTGCTTTATGTTATAAAAAAGGAAGAGTAATTTGTCTACACATTTAGAGACATAACAGAAAGTTATAAATTGAAAAGTGAAAGCTTCTTTCCTCATGTCCTCACTTTCTCTACCCAAAGGCAACCACTAGTAATAGGATTTCACATTATTCAAAGAATCTCGTAATTTTGAAGAAATTATGCACTCACTGCTCTTTCAACAAATCTAGCCAAAGACAAGTAGAATGGTCAGTGGTCCGTGTTGCATTAAAAAAGGCTATGCAGTAGACCCAGGAGCAAGGTGAGTTTGAACTTGGCCCACTTGTATGCAGCTTTTCTTGTGGCTGCATCCTTCCTGAGACTGCGAGGCCAAGCCCTCTTCCTCCTGCTCCTCTTCAGCCTGCTCTGGGTGAAGACGGTGAGGTTGAGGCCTTCATGGCGATACACTTCCACGCGATGACTAAGAATATGTTTTCCTTACGATTTTCTTAGGATTTTCTTTTCTCTAGCTTACTTTACTGTAGGAGTACAGTAAATCACACACGCAGCACGCACGTGGTAATTAACTGTTTACGGTAACAGTAAAGCTTCCAGTGAACAGTAGGCTATTATTGGTTAGGTTTGGGGGAGTCAAAAGTGATACATGGCTTTTCAGGTGTGCCAGACCTTGGCATTCCAGCTCCCACATCATACATCAGGGAGCAACTCGTACCTTCAACCACAGAGCACTTTCTAGGAACATTTGCCAACTGATAAACGCCCTCCAGAGGAACAGTATGCAGAACTTGTTTGTACATTTGCAAACAGTTTCTTTAATTAAAATAAATACTCTCCAAAGCATTCTATCTTTGCACTTCAAGCTGTCTCCTAGGCTGAAAGTCTAGCGAGACTTATTTCCAGTCTGTAAATGAGCCAATCTTAGAGTTTAATTTAGCTTTTTGGACATATGTCAAATAAACATGGAATGCATATTTTTGACATTTCATAACATTAACTTTCTTTTGCAAAGGCTTTTTGATAAAGAACATCTTGACTATCACAAAGTAATACTCCAAAAGGTAGGCTTCTCTTGTCTACATACCAGAGTCAAGTGAGGTATGAGGACAGCTGGGAGGCCAAATGCATGGACCCCAGTCAGTTGTCATGAGAAATACCTGCCCCTTTTGGTGTCCCCTGACAAAAATCCTGATTTAAACCACACACATTTGGAATCTAGATTTTAATCTCTAGTATTTACAAAACAAAGAGTTTACAAAATACTTCAGCCTAATTTAATGAATTAAATATCTTTACAAAAGTAAGTTAAAATCAACCTAAAGAATAGGAAAAGTAACATTCTCTTTTCCCCTTTTATAAAATTAAATGTTGATCATCAGCTTGTTTTCTGTTGGTAAGCTCCATATTTGGGGGGGAAAAGGGTCTCCAGATCTATTTGCTAATTCATGTTTTTAATTCAATAGTTAGACCTTTCAGTAAAAAGCTATGTGTCATCACAACTTGTCTTCATCAACTCCTCTTCTACGAAAGCCAAAAATGAGGTTTAGGTTCTCATTTCATTAACATCTTCAACACTATGTTAATGCTATTATCACAAGTAGTTCAAAGATCACCATTTTCAACCAAAATGTACACATGTTTCTTTGCACAAAGTAGGTTATAGCCCATATTTGCTCAGGTCCAGATCCAAGTTTGAAATAGGCTTTGTAACTTTAGTCTGCAATTTTTCAAGCTCTTTTAAAGGAAAACAATGCAAAAAGATGACCTTGGTTAAAAGACTTGGGAGGGGCCACACAGGAAGAAGTCCAAGGGTCTCATTAACTCTCACAAATCTACTTGAGAGCAGCAGGATGTGCTATTACTTAAAAGAGGGAGTGACTGTTAGATGCCTTAAGAAATGCTATCTCATTGAACTTTTTTTTTGAGACAGAGTCTCATTTTGTCGCCCTTGGTAGAGTACGATGACAGCATAGCTCACCGCAACCTCAAACTCTTAGGCTCACCTGATTCTCTTGCCTCAGCCTCCCAAATAGCTGGGACTATAGGCGCCTGCCACAATGCTTGGCTATTTTTTAGAGACAACGCCTCCTTCTGGCTTAGGCTGGTCTCCAACCTGTGAGCTCAGGCAATCCACCCGCCTTGGCCCCCCAGAGTGTTGGGATTACAGGCATGAGCCACCACACTCGAGCAGTAATATGATGTTGAAAGATCTCCTGCTTTCATTTACATGTGTATTTTTTTTTTTGAAGTTGTATAATTTTGCTTTTGGATTTCTAATTACGACAGAAAACTCTTCATCCATCCTCAAGCATTACTTAAAGAAACAATTTCCTTGGCTCAGCTTCTATGGCTCAAATGGTTGAGGTACCAACACATACATCTGAGCTGGTGGGTTCAAATCCAGCCTGGCCCTGCCAAACAACAGTGACGGCTGCAACCAAAAAATACCTGGTGTTGTGGCGGGTGCCTGTGGTCCTAGCTACTAGGGAGGCAGAGCCAGGAGAATTGCTTAAGCCTAGGAGTTGGAGAGGTTGCTTGTGTCCTGGGTTGCTGTGAGCTGTGGTGCCACAGCACTCTACTCAGGGTAACAGCTTGAGGCTCCGTCTCAAAACAAAACAAAGACAATCTCCTAGAACTGCAATATTTCAAGACAGCATCAAATATGATAAAGATGTTTTATTTGTAGATTACGTACAGGTTGATTGCCATTGCTTTCTGCATTCCCAGCTCAGTAAATATAATGCAGTCCATATTTTGTTGCTGTTTTCCCGCATTAAACATGTCAATTTTTTGCATCAGAGCCATAAAAGTTTGTGAGATAGTTCTGATGAATAGCAATAAGGCCGGAAGGAAGAATACTGCATAGTATGAATTCCTCAGGAAATCAATTAATATTTTTATGAGAAGTAGTAAAAATGTGATGCAGGGTTAGCAGAGTCAGTTCAGATTGGTATTTGATCCCCAAATATATTCTTTGTTGAGTTCTATCAGTGTGAAAATACTCTGTGCTGAGTTAAAACTAAGACCTTAGTGCTCCCAAGAGTAAGACACTTTATGAGTATTTCAGAACATGAAAACTCTATACTTGGCCACCTGTGTTGCCCTTGACAGGGAACATAAACTTGGTAACGTCTGCAGTTCTGTCAGGTTCCTTATCAACTTTTTGTGGATATCCAAACAGTACAATTTTGGTGTTGTAAAGTGTGTACTGTGTGTGTGCTGTCAAAATATTGGGTGTTGTATAAGTATGTACAGGTGCCTAAATATTTTCTGAAGAGGTCTTTGTTGGGGCAAGGTATACAACTGTCATTCTGGGGTAAATGATAATTAATATGGGAAAATAAAAATATTAGTTTGTTCATATTACTTTTACATTGTTAAGGTTCACCCATTCCTTCTATTCTATTGATCTCCAAACACATGATTTATTGAGGAGAAGAACGTAAAGACTTAAGACAGGAATAGAAAGATATGAAGTCAGTGAAATATTTCAACTTGGTCCTTTAAAATAATTCTTTGTAATGGTAATAAATATCTATACTCATCACAAGTCTACGGGCCTTTCCTAGATGGACTGACCTTATCATTTACGTGGAAATCCTTGTCTTCATATTAGCTAATATACATGGCTCCTCCGCTCACGGATTAGCTAGAGATGTACAGCAATGCCTAGGGAATGTGATTTTCCTGTGGATATTCCTATATGTTTGAACAAGAGGGTTGTAAATACTACCTGTGGTACCTATTTTACAGAGGCCCAACTCAATCCAGTCATGGCAGTCTGTTTCTTGAGACGGGAGCTGAATCTAAGAGCACCCACAGATGTCCGGAGGGTCAGGCAGGCGCCCAGTGCTGGTGGAATTACTGGCAGATGAGAACCGCCCCAGCCTGCAGCTGCACACACAGGTGTCCAGCTCTGCAAGTGTGTGGCAATGGGCGTCTCACAAAGTGTTCTAAGATTTGATATTTAAATCCCATGAATGATGGTTAATTTGGCTTTCCACCTTTTTATATATTAGATCGTTTTTGTAACAGCAGACATTTCTTGCATATCCACATAGTAAGAGTTGTATTTTTTGTATCTTTGCATAGTTGAGGAAAAACTAAGCACAGGAAGATTCACAGGTACCTTAAATAAACCTGTGAAACACACCCTGAGAACCACAGCATCTAGGGCAAATTCCACATCCAAACCCTCTTCAGTATCTTTGCTACCGATGAGTTCTCAGTGAACACTGCGTAGGACAAGCGCTCAGCACTCCCACTTGGTTCACAGTTGTCCACAGTGTTAGAGCAAAGAGTGAGAAGAGAATCATCGTATTCTGTGCACTGGGCCACGTTCTACCTTGGAAGCCACACAATCTAACCATGATTTCCTTCACACTATCGCTGTCAATTACCATCTTCAAGTCCAGAGAAGACTGGAGGCTTATAAAGACACGAAACGCAGCAAACAGCACACGTTAGGAGAAAGGAAAGAGAAGGAAGGAGAAACCCAAAATCTCAAAATGAGCTTCCAAGGACATTGTTAATTGACCAGCTGATAGGGGTTTCCTCTGAACGTTGACTGCTAGAAAGTCTTCAGCTACATTTCTATATTTCTAATTTCAATGAGTATTCACAATGACCTTATACACGGTTACAGTAGAGACGAATAAACTGAGAAAAATTAAGGCCACATTAGTAGTTTGTGGAGCCAGGATTTGAAGTCAAGGCATCCAATCTAACCTGCTTTTAAATCATTACAGAATTCCTTTAGCACTGAAGTTAACGTCCTTTTCTGAAAGCTTGGGATTTTTAACTAAAAGGGCAAAGCTGTGGGCTGTGTATCTCTGCTGAGAAGCCAAAGCGGCGGGGATTGATGTAAGCTTGCAAGAGAGTGACGGCCCGGACGAAAGAACACAGGAAGGGAGCGGACAGCACAGAGATAAACGTGTCCCTTAGGAAACCGTCTCTCTTGGAGGTTCTTTTCCCAATTTCTTCACATTGCAAACTGTGGTGGTTTTAGTAAATATGCCTATACATTCTTTGATTCTCTTTCCTTTAAGGTGAACCAAGTTCCCTCCCCTTACAGGGTGAGCCGGACCTCCAGCCTCACTTGCAGAACACAGTGGGGGACAGTGTGCAGCTCTGGGACATCCCTGCAAGGCTTGGCTCTCTCTTCCGGGGCACTTGCTCTGGGGGGGGGGGGAAGTTAGCAACCATCGTGGGGACAAATGGCCTAAGCTGAGGCCATGTGGTGAAGAACAAGACCCAGTGGAGAACTGAGGTCTCTTCCCCACAGTGATGTGAAGGTGCCATTTTGGAAATGAATCTCTCAGCCTCAGTTAAGCATTTCATTAACTGTCACCCAGCCCAGCGGCAACCGTGTAAGGGTCCTGAGCCAGAACTACCCAGCCGCACCTCTGATACATCACTTCTGACCCTCAGAAACTCTGTCAGATGATATTTATTGTGTTAAACTGTTAAAATTGGGGGTTATTTATAATACACAAACCAACGAACATACCTCCAAAAGCAACAAAACAGAACAAATCAAAACAAAATAGAAACTCATTACCTAGAATTCCAGAAGGACAAAGAAACACCCAGGACTAGCCGCTCTCCTGTAGGCAAAGTTCTCCCACACTCTCTTAACCCAAAGATCTCAAAGCATGTCAATTCACTTCTAAAGTAATATCCCGTGATTTGGAGTTTAAATATGTATGTTATTTACTTACAATTTACTTATGTAAAAAAAGGGAAGGTAAAAATATTCAAAACCTACAGTTACACGAAACCTCCTGAAAGCAAGGTGAACAACTGAATGAAAATATCGGCTGAAGGCATTGTCCACCTCGAAACAAAAGGTAAAATCCTAAAATCCAGCTTAGAGCAGGGAACAACCAGAGACAATGAGGAGGAAGAAGCGCACAATGTAGACATTAAATGCAATTACTTAAAAACTCCTTTTGAAACAAGACATTGCTAGCATTCTGCTTCCGGAATTGGCCGCCTGCTCAGGCTAGGTACAATCAGTGCCGATTATGGAGGACACGTGGCTGAGTAAGGCCGGGAAGCGCAGTTTGATCTCTGTAATTTCTAAGGATAGCAGACACTCCTGGGCTTTCCTTCTAACACGGCCACCATGATCGAGCCAGAGGTGCTTCTTTCTATTCAGATGTGACGCTATCTGGTAACTTCCCAGGGTCCACGCCCCCTGCTCCTCTGCTCTCCCCAGGGTCTTGCGAGCCCAGCACAGGACAGATAGGAAGCCTGCCTGAGAACAGGGGCCACGTTCTGCGCAGGTGACTTACAGCACCAGGCCCGGCAACCCGCCTCTGCTATCAGCACCCTTTCTCCCACAATGCTCCTCGAGAAGTTGCAATTTTAAAAGAAATGTTTCCCATCAAAATTCAATGGCCTTTTATAAGCACGTACACTTTCTTTTCCAGCCTGCATGAAATTTAATATCAGGATTATTATCCATTTGTCATTTTAACCTGGAACTTAGGAAGCCTTTTTGTGTTTGAGTTATGCTTCCTTCCCCCTTTCCCGTCAGCTTGCAGCCATAGATTCATTCAAGAAGCCGTCCGGGTCACATGGTTTGACTCTCAGAACAAACACTTTCCATGCTTCTCTTTTTGCTTCCCTAACAGGCACTATTAGTTTTGTTCATCTCTACGTAAAATGATTTTTATGACATAGTAACATTTCAAGTTTTCTATGTTAATCTTCATTTTATTTCTTGAAATACTTAGGCAAACAACATCACTAAGATATCGCTGGTGGGAAATTCTCTCTCTCCTTCACTCCTGTCTACGTGAAGCCTACTCTAAAGAAGGAATAATTGTTTTCTCTGGCTGAGCCAAGCATGGGAAGAAGGGCTGGAAAGTCTGGCCTACTAGAGTAAAGGCTTCATAGGCAACCGAAGCAGAGAATCTAAATGTGACTCTTTCCCCAAGAATAAACATGCCTTTTTTTTCTTTGAAACTGGGGTCCTGCATAAGAATTTACTATCTATTTTCTTGTACATCACTTTCAAAGAGGTCAAAGTTGAAAGGGAAAATGAAAATGAAATACAAGTCTAAGCCAGCCCACTTGCAGATACAAACAAAACCCCCCAGCGAACACCCTTCCTGGGTGCAGGCAGCACTCACCCCACAGCCCAGACCGCTGTCCCTCTCACAGGAGACTCTCCTCTGGCCTGGCTCAGGCAGCAGCCCCGCTCCGCAGCCAGGGCGGGGGCACAGCACGCCCCCCATCTGCAGCACACACTCCTCGGCCCCGTACTGCTGGTAGCGGCTGTACTGCAAAGGGTGAGAGTAAGGGGAGCTTTTCAGCGTGATCACACACAGACCCTGGTGCGCTGCCTCAGCCGGGGGTTAACAGCAGGTGTGTGGGCTGGCTGCTTTAACCAGTTTCAGTGAAGATGTGCGTATGTGTGTGTCTGTGCACATGTGTGTGCCTGTGTGTGTAGGGAACCACGGAGGAGGACCCCGTGTGGCTGAAGTGCGTGTAGAAAGAATCCTCCAAATTCAAACTGGCAAGACGGATGAGTGTGGTGTTTACTCTTTGCATTTTGTTTTGAGAAAATAGATTTTCCAAAATCCAGAATTTTGTGACACTGCTTCTACTGATTGTATTTGAACAATCTTATTTCACATAAAATTTAAGGAATATATTTATATATGAAGGGGTGGACGCGTATCCCTGTCAGTCTTATAACATAGTGCATTTTCCTGCCTCTCTCTATTTGAGATTCTGCGAGGTTCTGTGATCATCGTGAACATGGGCCCAATATTCCACCTCCTGAAAACTGCTGGCAAGCCCACGAGGTGTCAGTGAGGTGTGAGTGCGAGCAGAGCTCAGCCCAGAGCAACCTTTCCTTTCATCACTGTTGTCTTCCCCGACCTCATCTCTTTGTGCTGCTGTCTCCCTCCGTCTCCTTTAACAGTTTCTCCAACTGCAGCACCAAACCCAGACTCCCTGGGACCATTCCCAGGCTCTTCCTCCTTACAGCCCCATGTGATTGTCCTCGGCGCACTATGGGATCATATTACCCTCCAGCTCAGGTCACAGCCAACGGATCTGCTCAGTTACTAGTTACTGAGACCTACTATGTGCCAGCACCTCCGTGGGTGTGGAGGACACAGGAGGAAGGGAGCACGCGCCCTGGCCCTCATCACAGCACGTGACAGCAAATACTGGGAGTGTTTCAAATGGCAGCAGGTGAGGAGGAGAATAAACAGGAAAGGCAGGTTCCAGGGAACGTGGGGCTCAATTTTAAAGTGGTGAGTAGAGATGCCTTACAAGAAGGTGCATTTCAGAAAATCTGATGATTAGCAAAGCAAGCCTCTGTGTGGTGCCCTGGGGGACCAGCATTCCGGACAGATGTGACAAAGCACCCCATTATGTGCTTGGCTTGCTCGAGGTCCAGCAGGGAGAGGCAGAGTGAACGAGGGCAAACAGGGCAGGCCAGTCAGCGCGCTCATGGACATCTAGGGTGTGGGTCCCCCAGAGCCACTGTGAAGACTCTGGCTGTGCTTCTCAACAGAGCCCTTGCAGACCCTTGAATGGGGCGTGACACAACCGATGAATATTTTAAAGACGTTGGCTGATGTGTTTGGAGTGCAGCCTGGACGGTCAAGGTGGAAGCAAAGAAGCGGGTGGAGCTTATTCCAACACACCGTGAGAGACGGTGCAGGCTGGAGGCTGGAGCCGTGAGGTCGCGCCGGGGATCAGTGGGGGGAATTCTGGGCACACGGAGGGCAGAAACTGCAGCCTGTGTGGCAGAGGGGACACGTGGCATGTGGCAGGAGGGAGGGGGAGTTAGGTCTGAGTGCCCTGCACTTCCCTGAGAAGACAGAGAACAGGGGGATCTGGGGGGGAGGCTGTGGAAGGAGAAAGAGGCGTGTGTGTGTGTGTGTAGGGAGTTGAGAGAAGAAATCATTTTTTCCTTGGTGCTCATGTTCACCTTGACACCTGTCGCCAGCAAAGTCGCCAGGTCCAGTAGCCCCTTGAATCTATGGGCCGGCACAGACGTTAGAAGAAAGGTATGAGTGGTCCATACAAATTTTGAGTAATTAACACCTGGCCTCTCATCATTTTCTCATTTTTCTGGCTCCAGGAAAGAGAAAGACAACCTGGAGAAATCTTGCGAATATAAACACGGAACACATACTGTGCCTTCGCGAGGGAAGGGTCTAAGGTTGCAGACGGCAGGCAGAGGAGATTCTGTGAATCTGTGCTGTAAGGCTCTCCGGAAAACGCCATAAGGGTGCAATTGCCAGGGGATGAAATGAAGGTCTATCAGGAAATGATGGATGATGAGGCTGTTGGCATCACTGAGAGATTTCACGTCCGCGATTATTGCAGACTCGGTAGAGAATTCACAAACAGCTCTGGGAACAGCCCAGGGTGCCACGGAGGGTCTGAGAAGCTGTGCTGGTGACCTGGCTTCTCCATGTTTCATGTTTACTTATCTTTAATAAAAGAGCCAAAAAGATGTCTAATTCAAACCACAGAATGATTGTTTAAAATATGGAACGCTTCAGAATTTTGCGTGTCGTCCTGTGCGGGGACCATGTTAGTCTTCTCTGTGTTGTCCCAGTTCTAGCGAGCGTGATGCTGAAAGGAGCACATGCAGAATGAGCTCTGATGGTGCCGATTTTCTCTATTCTGGTGTTTTAGGCAATGTCCAAAGACAGGGGTCTCACTTTCTGCAATCTCCCAACTCTGTACTGGCATTTTTAATAGGAATTTCTTCTTCCTTCTCCCCTTTTCTATTCTGAGCAATTTCTCCTCAGTGTGGGGCTCTGTCCCAAGAGGAATCTTTGGTTGGTTAAGTGTGTTGAGCTCATGGACCCTACAGTGCTCTGGGTCCTTTAGACCTCAGGACAGGCCTTTCACACTCAACCTCTGCTGTTGTATCTGTATGCCCTAATTTAGAATAAGGTCTTGTCAATGGTCAGTATATTGACAATTTTTCTACAATTCTACATAATTGTAGATTTGTAAAATTCTACATAATTGTAGAATAAATTTTCATTTACATATAAATATATATAACGGTATATTTAAAAATATATATAACAATATCAGTATATTCTATAATTATTCTATATAATTATACAATAAATTAATGGAATTTAACTCTATTGTGTAATTAATCAAAAAATTTTACTAAAATTATTGGTGGTAAAAAGAATTAGTCATTGAGTGATTCAGGATGGTTTTACCTGTGTACATAAATTTAAAATCAAGTTGCTCTTAAGTAACTGACTATTTTCTCCTTTTTAAAAATAGGTCCTATTTATTTCATTTAATTAAGCAATTTAGTTATGACAACAGCTTTTACGGAGGAGAAGTTAACCTGTGGACAAAGTCCAGTGACACTTTAGAAATTCTTGCAGGCTGCATTCACAGTGGTCCCAAATATGGATGGGATATGTCCAGCTATGCTTTCCTTTCCATTTGTTAGATAAAGAAATTACAAAATAGTGTCTTTATTGTATTTATTCTACATATGGTAAACTGCAGAACATTTAAGCATATAATTCCTTTTGTTTAGGTATTTGAACGTATATGCCTGGTGATTTCTGGTGAGCAAGTTCCAGTGCTCTAGTCCTGTAGGGCAATGATAGTTTAGCAATAAAGTATTTTATAGTTTCCAATAGAGGAGGATATTAGATGTTCCTAAGAGAGAGAAATAATAAGTGTTTGAGGTGATGGATATGCTAATTTACCCAGACCTGATCCCTATACATTATATATGTCAATCTCACTATATACTCCATAAATATGTAAAATTATTATGTCAATTAATTTAAAAAGTAAAAAAAGAATGCTAACCGTAAAGAAAAAAGTATACACAACACCTGGAATACACCTACTGAAGGCATTACTTTTAAAATTAACATCATAAAATTTATGAGAAAAACATTTGACCTAGAAACGATAATGTGCTAGTATTTGTAGAAAACATAACAGCCTCAGGAAATAATAGACATGTAGTTTCTTATGTCGCTGGCAAAGATCCTTACTGAGCTGCCTTCAAGAAATGAATCACATTTCCACATTCCATTTAACCACTTACTGGCCCAAAGCTGAGAGAGCAATAGTGGGGAGTCGTGACAAGCTGTCCCTCAGTAGAATATCTCTGTCTACTTTGGTATAAATGCTCACAGCAGTGGGAAGGTAATTAATGAATGGACTCCAGCTGGTGAAAAGGAATAAACTTTCTTCCCTTGGTAGTATTTATGTTACTTCCAAGGGCCTTTTTACTTATCAATATTGATAGCATTTCATAAATAGAACTAACTTGGAGGAATGTGATTAATTTGTAATGTGTGCTGGGTTTATATAGAGTCCATTCTCATGTGAGCTCAAAAATAGTAAATCATCTAAAAATCACTCATGCATTGTTTGTCTTTGAAATGGACAGTGAGCGTCTCTCTCTGGGCATATAGTTATGCTAATATTTACAAGTTAAACTTAAAGTTTCAAGCTTTCATTAAATCTAGTTTGCAGATTTCTATATAGGCTCTTATCAAGTGGATAATATACACACAGATAACTGAATTAGTTGAGTTGATTGCACAGTATTTGCAAAAATTTTAGAAACTAAATGTTAATTTTAACAAAGCATACTACTCTGCACTTTAGGAAAACAAAGAAAACATTTTCTCCTATTTTTCCTCAGATTGGGCAGGTATTAAGAAATTATATACATTTTATTAGGATGCCCCACTTAGAATCTTCACTCACTGCTATGCTTTATACTTTAGTGAATAAATGATTCAGTCTTTATATGTATAGTCATAGATTCTCTTAAGAACAGGAAATATTCATTTTAAATCACAAAATTCATAGAGGTTTCAATAAACTCATATTTTAAGAATCTGACAATGAGTCACGGGAGAGTATAATGAAATAGATGTGTGCTTTATTGTCTGTAGGGAGTTAGAAGACCTGGGTTTAGGTATAATAGTGCTCTGTAATGAAGCAAAGGTGACAAGTTCAAGCCCCAACACGGACCTGTGATGTTCCTCATTCTGGCCGGCTGCTGACTGCCTGGTGCTCGCAGTAGAGGAACGTGAGTGGAGTGGTCACATCTCCGCTACTGAACACCATTCTAAGGGCCTGTCCTCTGTGGGAGGGGATGGTCTCCACCCTGATGTTTAATTTGCATGTTTTCATAGGACTGGAAAGCAAGACAAGAATCTCAATGGTAAAAGCACAAGAAATTCGAAGTACAGGGATCGCAGGTAAAACTCAAGTCTGGGAGAACTGGCAAACCTGTCAAAGGGATCAACACTTGCCAGCAGTCCCCAAGCTGAGCAGGGGCGCTGGCTTCGTGTGGCCACCGTGTTCTCAGGAGTGTCCTCTGGGGGGCACTCAGGTACAGTTCTTGCCTCCTGTGTTTTCCCCCTTAACTTCTGGCTTCTGTCTTGTTCAAAAGCATGTGGGGGCCTCCCCAAGGGGTGCGACTCACTCCCCTGGGGCAGAGAAGTCCTGATCCGAGTTGCTGCCCTCCAGGGACTGCTCTGTGTCCCGCACCTGCGCCTGTCCCTGACACTTTGCCAGCTCAGTTTCTTCTCTGTCCACTGGGGACGTAAGGGATGAGGTCACAGAGTCACAAAGAAGTAGAGTCCTTGGCTGAACTTCACAGACAGGACACCCATAACTCCGAGGCAGAGCTCGGGCCCTGCTTCTAGGCACCACCCCTTCCACAATACCAAGTGCCTCTTTTTTTTTCTTTCCTTTTCCCCTTTCATTAAAAAAAAAAAAAATTCCAGCTCATGATTCTTCAGCCACCTTTGAGGAACAAATGAAGAGCAGTTTATTACGGGACTTCCTCTTTGGGTTAAAAAAAACTTTGTTAAAAATAACTTGATAAAGGAAAACCGACTTACTATTAAATCTTTCTCCTCGCTATGCAGAGATACCCTATTTTCTATTCATATTTGATTATTTTAAAAAATACTCCTTAAATTGTTGGTAATCTTCATCTTCATTTCCTTCATTTATAGGTATTTAGCTGGAGAGAGTAAGTGACCATCTCAAGAGGTGGTCCCTGTCACACTGCTGGATTTATTCTGTATTTTGTTGCTAATAATGCTTTTTTCATCCCTAGACATCTGTTAACTACTGAGAAGGAGAATTGACTAGAGAAAGGGACAGGCTTTGTGCCCTGCCTAGAAAAAACAATCATTAAGATGGCTGAAGTCAAATGCAAGAAGAACACATCAAACAACTGAACAATAAAACAAACAATACAAAAATAATTGGAGCAACAGACTGTATCCTGGATTACAATGTCTGAAGCATTTTTCCTTTTTAGATGTTTCAGATGACGTGATGCCAAGAAGCATCTCAGCTCCCGGTGGTTGTGAACTCTCCTGGAAAAAAGATCAAAGCCACCTGGCTTCCTCGTGGCCTCTCCACGCTGTGACACACGGGCGCAGCCCACGGAGGCCAAGCTGAGCAGGCCGAGCTCCCCGCTAGCCTGACTGGAAACTCTGTCTTGAATGGGCACGCAGCAGACAGCCCGGTCGTTTGTGGGCAGGTATTCTTTTACTCTTTAGCCCCAGAGAAACAGCTCTGGGGTCACCAGCTAGTTTGTGGAGCCTGGAGCATCGCCCCTCAGATAAATGGGCTTCGTCTCCAACTTCCTCTAAAGGAACCGTGGCTCTCGTCACCTGCACAGCCTCCTCCCTCCGTCTCCCTGCGATCTTTCTTTTCTCTAACTCATATGTCTTCTTCTGCTCATTTTCTAGAAGCTCTTCGTGTACTTCTGAAGCAACCATGATGGTTTCTAGGTGATTCTGAGGCCAGTGCAAGGGGAAGAGGGCTATGTCCTCCGTGTGGGACTTCTGTACAAGGTTGTGTGGGGAAGGGGGACATGTCCTCTGTGTGGGACTTCTGTACAAGGCTGTGGGTGGGAAGGGGGACGTGTCCTCCGTGTGGGACTTCTGTACAAGGCTGTGTGGGGAAGGGGGACGTGTCCTCCGTGTGGGACTTCTGTACAAGGCTGTGTGGGGAAGGGGACGTGTTCTCCGTGTGGCACTTCTGTGTAAGGCTGTGTGGGGAAGGGGACGTGTCCTCCGTGTGGGACTTCTGTACAAGGCTGTGGGTGGGGAAGGGGACGTGTCCTCCGTGTGGGACTTCTGTACAAGGCTGTGTGGGGAAGGGGATGTGTCCTCCGTGTGGGACTTCTGTACAAGGCTGTGGGTGGTGAAGAGGACGTGTTCTCTGTGTGGGACTTCTCTGCAAGGCTGTGGGTGGGGAGGGGGACGTGTCCTGTGTGTGGGACTTCTGTACAAGGCTGTGTGGGATAATAAAATGAGTCAGTCACACTAAATATTTGATGGCCTGATTAGAACTGGGGTGATGCCAACAGTTAGCTTAAATGATTTTCTGGATGGTATTTGATTACTACCTGCCTTTAAAGCAAGCGTGGCTGTCACTGCCGGGAGGCCTTTGGAGTGAAGGCCAGTTAAGCTGCCCTAATGCCGAGAGGCACACCTGAGCGGAGGAGCCCGGGTGGTCCGGCTGCCCACACCCTCCCTCCCATCATCCCTCGTGCCTCGCTGCACTGCTCCCTTCAGAGACTCAGCCCTGTCTTCCCCGCCCACGCTCTCACCCTTCATGGGTCTGCGTGTCCCCAGTGTGAGCCAATTTCCTCTCCTGCCTCCTCTCCTAAAGCCTTTCTTTGTGTCCCCTGGTTCTGCTCCACGATAAACCAAGTGTCCTGCAGAATCAGCTTTCGGAAAGGTTGCTCTGTCCTCGTGGTCCTAACTCAAATCGGTCCATCTCCCACGCAGTCCTCCTAAATGAAGGCGGTTTTCTGTCTACCATATACAAACTTTGAGGCCAGTGGTGGAGCTGGCTGTCCCCTGGCTCCTCGATGGTGCTTTAAGGCAAGCCCTTGGCCCCACTGTCCCATTGCGGCTGTGAGACCAGTGCCACCGGGCTTCTGGGAGATCCCAGCTTCTGGCCAAGGCTCTGGCTCTGCTGCTGTTCTGGTCATTGCTCTGGTGGCCTGAAGCCCTGTGAGAATGAACCACCCTCCCGCCTGCCCTTTCAGGCTTCTCCACGCATCCTGCCGACCTTTCTCTGACCCTTCTTTTCTCATGATTCATCCTGAGTCTCGTCATCCTGCGAAACTGTCCCACCTCTGAAATCCCAATTCTAAAGATGTCTTTCCAACTACCACCTCTTATCTTTCCAGATCTCTTGCCTAAAGTGTGACCCAAAGGGTGGACGTTGCTTAAACTTTTCAGCTTCCACAGACTTCTACTTAACTGATGTGACATTTTCTCCCAGGCTGTCCACCCTCTCTCTGATCTGACATGAAGTCCATTATCTGCCACCAAAACACCCCTTAGAAGACACGGACCTTCTTGGTCCTATTTATCTTACTACTCTGGCAAAAACCCAGGCCTGGGAAATATTGCCTCCACCTCCCTCGGGCGTGCACCCCTGTCACCAAAAGCTGCTGAACAGAGGGGCACAAGGGATTGCGTTTTCTTAAATTACTGATCACAAACTTTGAATGGGCTTTTGCAGCTGCCTCGTGATTTTATTATGTTTCTCCAGGGGTGTGATTTCTCTTGTGTCTTCCCAAAAGAAAGACATGAGTCGAGAGAAAAACGTTTGACTAAGGCTTGTGCTAAAAGCACCTGAGAGAGAAGTTTTTCTGTAGGAGAGAAGGAATATCTTTACACATGTTGATAATAGCTATGGTAATTGGCAGAAGTAAGACAAGTGAAATGGTGGTAGAAGAGAATCAAATTATTACTTTTATTTGGAGTTGTGCCAAAGCTTCGGTTTCTGAGACCGATGTAGGTTGGACCAACTCCCTTATGCCTTTACTGGGACAATTCACTTCATGTTTTACTGAGGAGAGAGGAGTCGTGACTGGTGCATTCATTTACTCAGCAGGTATTTCCTCAGCTGCTTCTGTGAGCCGTGCGCTGTGCTGCGTGGAGAAGCCACGGCTGCGCGAAACTCGTCTGCCTTCCAGGAGCCGCCAAGGCGCACCACAGACAGTGGCCTCCTCCGGCGAGGACTCAGGTCCTCATTCGGGCTGGGTCCAAGCCCTTCCCCTTCCACAGCACTTCCCTTCTTCAGCGCCCTCCGCTCTGTCCCGAACCTCCAAGTCGTCTGCCGCTTCTGGACTCCCGGTGAGGACACAGGCTCTGGCCTCCTCAGTTTTTAAAGAACCCTCCGCGTGTCTCTTTCTCCTCACAGCAAAGCTTCTAGAAGGGGTTATCCTCCTGTTCACTCTTCATCCCACAGTACTCCAGCTTCTGTGCCCAAGCCTCTGACATCACAGCGGCAGCCACGGACCCTTCCCTGACCTCCCTGCGCTCTGCCCTCAGTGCCGTCCACACGAGCAGCACTTACGCCTCTGCAGACGCCACCCCACGGGTTTCTCAGCACAGCACCTATCTGGAGTTTATTCTAATTTACTTGAGTTTCCTTCCCAATCTCCTTTGCCAGCTGCCACTCTCGTACCCCAGTTCCAAATGCTGGTGCTCTTGGGGTTGGTGCGACCTTGGTCCCCCCTTTCTTGTCTCCTTTTTAGCAACACCCATGGATTTAAGATGTCATCTACAAGCTGGAGGCCCAACTTTATCTCTCCATCTCTGACCTCTGCCTTCTACCTCCATTGAGCTCCAACTCACACATCCCCATCCTGACTTCTCCCCTCAATGCTTCAGACACATCCGACATATTCAGAACTGAATCCCAGACCCTGTGCCCTGCACCTTCCCGCCATTTTGCTCATCTCAGCAACACAGCACATTCTAACTCCTTCCTGTCCCTGACCCACAGCCAATCAACCACCAAGCCCTTTAACGTTATCTCTGGATGTTCCTTCCCTTCCTCTGCCGAGCATCTTAACCCAGACCACGTCCATATGGCAACAAGATTGACGTTCTCAGGATGGAATTTGGACAATGCCAGGCCTCTGCCCAAACCCAAACCTTCAAGGACTTCCCAGTGAGCTTAGAATAAAACACATACTCTTCACCGTGGCCTACCCGGTCTAGATGGCTTTGTATTCATCTCTGTTCCTCTTACTATTTCCCAGTCACATTATTTAGTGGCGTGAACAAAGCCAGCTCCTTAGCCCTGTGGGGGTCATGAGCAGGTGCGTCCCTCCTCGTGCCCACGGTCAGCATACTCAGCAGCCATGACCTTGCAGCCTCAGTTTCAGGGCTCTTTGGCGGCTCCTTGTCTGGAGGAGGCACATCTCAACCGTGTTTGTTTCCATCAATGATCATGACTGGAACCTGTGATGTCCCCCTTTCTGGTTTTATCCAATACCAGCACAATAGTATTAGAAGGCATTCAATATATTTTTATTGGCTGAATGAAAGTTATTTCCTTAAAATTCTTATTATTAAACTCAAGGTGGAGAAAGCTATTGTAAGTGGAGGTATTTCTGAAATGTTATTGTTCCCCAGGCTCTCCAAACCTTAGGGATTCCAGTGATCACACCTCATTTCTGGAACTTCAGAGTGACTCTACTTGCCTGCCATGTGATAATACGTTTGTCAAAGAGTTTGGACTTGCAGGTGGGTGTTGAAAGGTACTTGATGAACATGAATCATCAACACAAATCAAAGAAAGGGCCAGTAAGCTAAGGTAAATGTATTATTTTAAATTCCAAGAAGTTTTAACTTAACTTTTACTTAGGAAAGTTGTGTTTTATAGTGTTTAATGCTTTATTTTTAATCCACATCTCAAAAACCAAGATGCCTATTAAAGATCAATGCACACAGAAGGGAATCACAGATAAATAAGTTAGAGGTATCTCTGAGGTACAGGAATGAACTCAGGAATTAACCTGCATCTGTGCAGCTTTTGTCCCTCCACTTTCTAAGCGAGTGTTATACTTATTTTAGTGTCTACTTTGTTGCTACTAGTTCAATGTATTGATGGAGGGTAACTAGCATTTAAAATCAGAAACATTTTAATGCAATACTTAATATTTGCAACTTACTTTGTATCCTATTATTTTAGTGTCTACTTTGTTACTAATAGTTCAACCTATTTGATGGAGTGTAAATAGTATTTAAAATCAAAAAACGTTTTAGTGCAACACTTAACATTTGCAACTTATTTTGTATCCTATTTATTTACAAAGTTTCTAAGAGATAGCAGAGGATTACTCGTAACTTTTTTACAAAAGAAAACCCAAGTTAGAGAAAAATGACGCATCTGGGATACTTGTAACATACATTGATATACAAATTTTATTTTATCACCTAATAGAAGTTGCCTTAAGCATCCAGTGACATCCTGAGATTTTCACCAGCTCCTGATGGGGCTGTGGCCCTCCTTGGGCTGAGCGACAGGGGCTGAACTCTACCTCCTCTCTGGAGCTTCTACAGCCACCCGAGTGGGTGCCACTGGGTGCCACATGCTTCATTGGGGTATAAAGACCCTGACCGAAAGATCCTGTGAATATCCGTCTTTAAAGAATGCCTGATCCCCCTGACAGCCCTCTAGGCTGGCCCCCAGCACCCACATCCAGCTCTTCCCTCCACCCTCCCACCCTTCAGACAGACAGACAGACGGACAGACAGACCATAGTTGACTGCAAAAGGAGAAATGGAGCCTAATGTATCCTTCAGCTGCCCCAACGCCCGTGCCCCACCCTCATTTCTGGGGCACCCAGAACCTAGCTCGCACCTGAGGACACTACCTCCCTGCAGCTCTTGCAGCTGTTTTAGGTACCAGGCCCCTGCACCGTCAGGCATCACTGCTCTGCTGTCACTTGGTGGGAGCATTTTCCCTTTCTCCTTCTGTAACCTCCAGCTTCCAATTTCAAACCATCAGGCTCTGCTTATCCTTTCCCAGTCAGCTACTACTCTATTGCTCCCTTTTCCTCCTTCTCTCTCTCTCTTCTCAAACCTTCAGTTCCTAGTTCACTATAACTTTCTCTCTCCAAGTTGGCTCCGGTGACAATTCTGGAAAATCTCAGTGTGCAGACAGTCATCTTCCTAACACCCCGACCTCTCATGTGACCCCTGCGTCTCCAGTCACCTGGTCCTGAACCCTCCCCCCGATGCTCAGCATTCCCAGACCTCCCCTCAACCTCGGCCCTGCGATCATGCATCTCTTCGTGGCCTCAGTTTGAAGTATTTCACTCCTTGGACATCTATTTTCTCAGCTAACTCTTGTGGCCCAAACTCCAGACGTTCTTTGTGAGCATGGGGACCTGTAGCCACTGGCTCCTACGAGCTTCCCCTGCTCTTCTCAGCCCACTTCTCAGCTCGCTCAGCTGAAATCCCCACCGGCCATTACGATCATCCCTCAGGTCCACCCACCCGTCCTCTGGCTCTCCTTTGTTTCTGTCATAAATTGGATGGCAAAACCTCAATGTCATTAAATCCTACACCTGCCTTTCTGCATCTCTGCCTACACAGTGGAGCGTGACAGAAAAACAGACAAGAAAATCGCTCTCCCTCTAAGTTCAGCTACCCCCCAGCTTCTGCCTCCCCGCCTTCCTAGAACACGTTTTAGAATCCTCTCCTTTCCCTGTAAAACGCTCTCCAAATTCTCTCCCAGCAGATGACCTGGCTCCCTGTCTCACTGAGCAGAGAGGAGCAACTGGCGGAAATCCTTGGGAGGGTCACTGCCACAGCCTCCGCTGGCAGTCCTGCCACTGCTGCCAGGTTGAGCCACCCACTCTCTTGTCCAGGACCAGGGCTGCACCTGGGGAAGCTGCTCTCGAGTCCTCCCCTCTCTGCCTCGTCCGTCTCCTGGTCCCTCCACGGTCATTACCACCGGTACATGGGCAGGCTGCAGTTTTGCCCATTAAAACAAACAAACAAACAAAAACTGTCTTTATTTCCCCCAGCTCCCTCATTTCTTTGCTTTCTTTTATAGTTCAAAAATGACAAAAACCAAAATAACACACAAACAAAAACACTTGTCAACATCTGCAGCCTCCCACTCCTCTGCACTCTTCTCACATGAAACCTTTCCAGGAAGGCTTTTGCCCTTACCGTCCATGGCCAAGGTCACCAGGGAGCCCCCTGCTGTGAAGCCCAGTGCTTATCTGTCACTGATCGCAGGACACGGATGATCATGCTCCTCCCCGGCTTCCCGGTCACCTCACGCGGGCGCTACCTCACGCTGCCCAGCTTCCTCTTTGTCTCCCTCGCTGCACACGTCCCAGCCCATCCACACTGGCCAGACACACGGTCCCTGAGGGGCCTCTGTGCTGGAACTGTCCTCTCTCTGGAATCTCCTTCCCCAGATGTCACCACGATGCCTTCGGATAACCTTTTAGTCTTTGTTCATGCATTACCTGCTCCGTGAGATGTTCCCTGATGAACTTACATAAAACTTCTGTCCTCAGAGTTCATGTTCCTGACTTTGCTTCTATTTTTCCCCATAGCAATGATAAACCATCTAGCAGTACATATACTGAATGTGTTATGTGTATGTATCATAACCAGTGAAAAGGAACTTGGCGATTTCTTTCTTACCTCTCTGTCCCTGTAACCCAGAAGGTGTGGAGCACACACTCGGTGCTAAGTAACTATCTGATGAATGAGGGTGGAAAAGGAAGAAAGGAAATCTCAAGAAATCAAGATCAGGCCAGGCGCTGTGGCTCATGCCTGTTGTCCCAGCACTCTGGGAGGCTGAGGTGGGCAGATTGACTGAGCTCATGGGTTTCAGACCATCCTGAGCCACAGCGAGACCCCTTCTCTAAAAATAGCCAGGTGATGTGGTGGGCACCTGTAGTCCCAGCTACTTGGGAGTCTAGGGTAAGAGAATCACTTGAGCCCAAGAGTTTGAGGTTGCTGTGAGTTGTGATGCCACAGCACTCCACCAAGGGCAACAATATGAGATTCTGTCTCAAAAAGAAAAAAAAAAAAAAGAAAGAAAGAAAAAAAAGAAATCAAGATCAATATTGCTGCGGTACACCATATTGTCATGACTAATCAGGGTAATATTAATTTTGATTATAGCTCCATTAAATCTGTAGAGATATGCAAAGTGGCCTGACTTTTATATAAATATAAGGAGATGATTACTGTTGGTTTCTTTCCCTATGAATTACATAGTGACTCTAAAACAAATACGGAAACAATTTGCAAATATTGTTTCAAGCTCGAAGAGAAGGCTCCATTATCTCAGCAGAAATGTCAGATTAACGATCAGTAATTCTTGCTTTAAGGAGTCTTCTAGACTTTCACTGGAGGATGGCTGTGAGACACAGGTATGTTTGGGAAAGTCAACTTTCACCTGAAAAGCAGGGACAATTGATTTTGCCTTTATTTGAATAAACATTTCTGCTTGCTATTCTGGAAATAATATGCAAAAATGAAGGAGTCCTGCTGTAACTTGCTAATTCAAGGATGTGGATGTGATTCCAGTTTCTTATCCTCTCCCAGTTAACGTCTTTCTTTTTTTAATCTCATCTTGGAAACTGGCAGTTGCAGTTTTCCATGTACACGCCAAACTAAAACATACAGACCAAGAACTCATTAACAAAGCAGAGTCACCACGGCTCCATTTGCCCGCTGTCCAGTCAGAATTGGCAGAGACAGTCTTTGGTGGTAAAAATCAAAGAAAGAAAGAATGTAAGTTAGGTCAACAGCAAGTTGCTAACTATTTAGTGTAATTACTTGAAGGATAATTTGTCATGTAGATTTGACATCCTAACATAAAGTCTCTAATTCCATATGAGGCTGAAGAGATGTTATTTTTAAGCAGTCAGAGAATATTTGTGTGTATGTATATGTTTGTGTATGTGTATGTGCATTTAGCAACCTGAATGATTTATTAGCACATCTATTTAAAATATGTCATGCCCCACTGAGCACAACAGATCATTAAACCATCTACTTTAAACGGCCATCCTTTGTCTATAAGTCACATGCTCACATCCGTATAGAAAGTATCTGTCGTGAAGTACAGACAGCATGCAAAGTACAAAAATTTGGTGAAAAGAGCTTCACATCCACCCACAGACAGCATGCCCACCGACCCCTCGGGCATAATTCTTCCTGGTGGTTATTTGTTTGCTCATCTGTCACTGTGCAGAGCCTGCTTCCTGCTCAAGTCTTGAGACGAAATACGCTGGCAGATGGCAGATGTACCAATTAATAACCTGTCAGGTCTGATGGACAGAAGAGGAAACAGTGTCCTCAGACATATCTCCAGTGTGGGTGCTGAGGGTCAGGAGACTCCCTCGGCCTCCCTGGAGAGAGCCCGCCCTGCCTCATTAGCAGCCTTGGAGATGCTAACTCACCTGCTCTTCTCCGAGAATCCTGAAGTGATGAAGCTCTTTAATCAAGGAGTTGGGACAGCCAGCTGTTGGAGGATGAAAAGAAAAATTAATCGCAAAACGTTATTCTCATTCTGCATGGTAGTGTGTTCTTACCGACAGTTGTGACTACCAACAACCAATGTTGTCGTTTGACAGGACACGGATGTCTACCTGAAAAACACACATCTAGCCAAGCACAAAAAGGTCAAACTGTCCAAGGAGCTGCGGCCCCTGCAGCCTCCAACCATAACACCTCAGGAAAGATCTGCCTGTGACTCTGGTCAGGCCTTTTCCCCCTCTTCATTGGGATCTGGTCTTGGCAGGGCCTTAGAAGATCACCCCATTTCTGGTCGTTAGAAACATGCTCAGAGTAGCACTTGTCACTAATGTGGAGCCAGAGTGGGGAGATGGTGACCATCGGGTCTTGGTTATTTATCGTGTCCTGTTTCTTCACCCTCAAGCCTCTG
Organism: Arctocebus calabarensis; assembly: GCA_963573935.1. NCBI lineage: Eukaryota > Metazoa > Chordata > Mammalia > Primates > Lorisidae > Arctocebus > Arctocebus calabarensis. The sequence goes on along the minus strand of CAUYON010043042.1, from coordinate 3,757 downwards.
TTCTGCTCACTGAGTTAAGAAGGGAGCTAGGGCAGCTGGACATCCTGTCTATAGCAAGCTAGCTTACTATCTTGCTTGGTTTTGCAAATAGGCTTTGTCAAGACCCATAAGATACTGCATTTGAGTTTAGAGGGGCATTTTACAGGACTGGGGAAAGGATTGTGGCAGTCCTGGTGTTCACCACATTCTAGCTTTCCTCAATCAGCCAGAGTGGTAAATGAAATTAAAACGAAGTAAACAAATTATATATATGTAATGTATACATATATAATTTATTTAAATATTATGTATAACATATTTAATGAGTAAAAAATAAATCACACACATATAATTTATACATATATATAATTTATTTAAATATTGGCCTAAATGAATATATAAATATATACTTGTACGTAATAATATAGACCAAGCCTCCCTTCCTCCCACCCTTTACCCTCTCAATGTGAAGATGAGGATGAAAATCTCTATGGAGACCCCCTTCCACTTAGGAAATACCTTTTCTCTTTCTTAGGATTTTATTAATGATATTTTCTTTTATCTAGCTTCCTTCAGCAAAAGAATACAAATATAACACATATAATGTATAAAATAAGTATTTCTTTTCTCTTCCTTAGGATTTTCTTAGTGATACTTTCTTTTATCTAGCTTCCTTCAGTAGAAGAATACAAATATAACACATATAATGTACAAAATATGTTAATGTTATCAGTAAGGCTTCTGGTTGGGTTATCAGTAGTTGTTAAGTTTGGGGAGAGTCAAAATGTGGATTTTCAACTGCACAGAATGTCGGTGTCTCCCATCCCACATTGTTCAAGGGATATATATGCATAGACATATAAATAAATAAATTTAGGCCAGTGCATGCTTAGAATTATTTAAAATGTGTCCTTTCCCTACATTTTCAATAGAACTGTTGCACAGAATGAGGTTGTAATCATTCATAATATTCACTCTGGAGAGAAAATTGATATAGAAATTTGTTTCTTTGAGACAAGTCCAGTGGATTACATAACCTGTTGAGGAGATTGGGTTGTATGCCGAACATACAAAGAAATTATGGAGCCATTTCTCATATTGCTCAGCGTTGTGAGGTATGAGTGGCCAGAAGGACCACGGCGTTTGTCTGGGGAAAGGTGGGCTGGGGAATGATAAAACTTATCTTCACATGGGGGAAGGGATTACCTTTTGCAAGGTAAATTAGATTCTTGCATTGATCTAGAAGGTAGGATTTAGACCAGCAGAAAAACAGAATAAATTGCCTTATAAGCTAGTAACTGGGGATATTTGAAAAGGAAGATCAATGCTTCCTTACGCAGGATGTTTTACAGAGGCATTTGGCTGGCTGTGATAACTAATGTGTCGACTTGACTAGCCTAAGGAATGCCCAGATAGCTGGTAACAAGTTTCTAGGTGTATCTGTGAGGGCGTTTCTGGCAAAGATCAGCATCTGAAGCTGCCGACTGAGTAAAGAGCACGTCCTTCCCCATGCGGGCTGCCTCTCCAGTCCTGAGGGCCTTGAAGGCCAGAACAGAACAAGCGGGTAGTGAATAGTAAGGTCTGTTTCTGTTCTGCCTCTGAGAGATAGCGCCCAGACAGTCGACCTCCTGGCTGTCAGGCCCTCGAGTGACGCGGAGCGACACCGCCCCTCCCCGGCTCTCCAGCTTGCAGATAGCGGGTTGTAGGACTTGCTGGCCTCATAGCACGCAAGCCAGTCCCCTGATAAACCTCCTCCTTTATGCATCTGCGCCTATCCTATGGAGTTACTCCTCTGGAGTATCCTGACTAGTGCCCTGGATAGTTGTAATTCTGAAATTCTGTGGTAAAATGCTAGAGCATAGTTTTAGTCTTTATTATTAGTAGTAGTAGTTTTTAAATTAAATCATGGTTGCGTACATAAATGCAATCATGGGGTTCAATGTGCTGGTTTTATATACAATTTGAGATATTTTCATTGAACTGGTTGACATAGCTTTCATGGCGTTTTCTTTGTTATTGTGTGCATACATTTATATCTACATGTGGTAAGTTTCACCTGTACCCTTCTAAGATGCACCATAGGTGTGGACCCACCAATTAGTTTTAGTCTTTATTATAAAACAATTTGTACTTTGAGAAAGTGGCTTATAAATGTTTACTGAGGTTGTTTGAAAGATTATAAAAATGTGAACAAAATTTAACAAAAATATAAACTAGTGATGTCACAACCTGACAACAGTCCAAGAAAGTAAATGAAAATCTGAGGTGTATATGTATTTGTCTGCTACCATCGAGAGGGAAGGTTAGACGCCGGAAATGAGAAAACATACTTGAGTTGAGTGTTTCTTCACCTGGAGGCCCCAGAGACATGCAGGCTATAGTTTTTATTTGGAGAAGTTATTCATTTTGGGGTTGTTATTCTGGTGATTAGCTCAACAATTAATAAAAATATATTCTGGATCATTTGGCTACAATTCAACCAAACACTGCTATGCAGATTCAGCCTGATGTCAATTGTTGGGCTTTAGATTTCTTTGGGAGCAAGTCTTTGTATTTTAGTTTTTTGGAGTGAATGAGAAAACAATAGCAGTGGATGGATTGTAAGAGATTCATTTCCAGTGGGTTGGCAGCGGGTCCCACGGTCTTAGGGGGAGAGAGGGCTGGGGAAGGGAGGGGGAAGGGAGGCAGCCCACAGCCTGGTCCCAGGCAGCCTGAGATGACAAGGACATGGGGCAACACTTCAGGGCCCTGTCTGGATCCCTAGCAATTGTTCAGTGTCAGTAACATGACAGAATCTGCCATATTAAATTCATACCGTGAATCTGAACCTTTCGGTTTTGTACTTTCCTTTATATTTAATTTATCAGTTTTTCTTTAGAACTTCTGGTTGTTTAGAGCTTCTGGCTCTCAGTTTATAGCTAGACATATTCAGGAAATGTTATGTTACAAGTAATTTTATTCGATTTCGGATGTTTTTGAGATTTTTTTTTCTTTATAAGTGTTCCGTTGCATCGCTTGAACTTGAGAAAAATGACTCTGACTTATTTTAATTCTGAGTTAAAAAAGAAACAAAGTTTAAAATTAGTTTGTTTGTAGAATTTGTACTCTTGCATTCCCCTAAGACATAAGTAAAGGACTGATGTCAGCGATAGCTCAGATACAAACATCTTTAACAGAAGACTAGATCATCACCTGAAGCACATGCAGGTGCAATGTGGGTAATAAACAAAGATACTGACAGCATATGCCTGGAGGGAAGAAAGGCGAGGAGCCAAGATGCTGAGAAGAAGGTACAGGGACGTATAAACTGGTCAGCAAAGAACAGCAATGTGGGCGATGGGCAGATAAAAACTTAGTGCAAAGATGGAGCTTAAAACTAACAAACTAGAAATGCAAGGCAGGCAGACAGAGGAAGAAGTCAGTAGATGGAGGTGGCTGGGGGGGAAACATGGCGGGCCAGTGAAGACTATAGTTCTAGTTCAGGTTTGCAGTGAGAGAAACCATATCCAGTCCTCCTCAGCCCTGCCGAGCTTCACCTCTCTCACAAATGAGTTCTTCTCGTTTACTATGTGAAAACATTTTTGATCCGTATTTAGAAGTTTTCTCCTGATCCTTCGAATATGTACCACACATGTGGTCTCACCCTTTGTCCCATCTCCCCCCACCCTCTCCCTCCCCTTCCCTCCCTCTCCCCTTTCCCCTTCTTCCTGTGCAATAAATGGGTTGCAGCCTTCACTTGAACGATAAAGAATTTGTCTCATATTAGGGGTGTATACAT